>JAGKTI010017338.1:0-18597 GCA_018397915.1 Birgus latro | reverse complement strand
TCTCTCTCTCTCTCTCTCTCTCTCTCTCACACACACACACACACACAGTATCATTTTAATCATGTCACTTCTAGGACATTTCTCATCTTAACAAAACCATCTCTCGTTTCCTTGAGTATAATCCCTTACGGCGTTCGTAGAAGCGAAAGGGATAAGACTTTCTCCGTGAACGTTTGGTCTGACTCCTTTATTTTATAGAAGGAGAATGGAGCGTGTTTCTGCAATAATCCCGGAAGTAATTTAGCAAAATCACTCCAGGGAGGTAAGGGTCATAGAATAATTACATTGCCTATTTTGTTTCCCAGCAGTGTTGGAAGTGGGGCGGCTGGAGGTGTGCTAAGTGGAAGAAGTTACAGTCCCAAAATGCATATCACAGCTTCCCCTTCCCTTGCATATCCCCCAAGTTATTAACGTTACTTTTTCTTCTTTTGCATATGCCAATTATTATCGTTCCTTTTCCAAACGTACTGGTAAATATCTTTGCCAGTACATTTGTCAGAAATTCTACCATAGAGGAAATCAGGCAGAACGTCTCAGTACTACAACTTGACTCTCTCGAAATTTTTCCTCTTAAAATACAGACAAGATACGTAAAATCCATCCTAGACAATTTACCAACCAACAAAGCTCCAGGCCCAGATGGACTTTCTCCAACTATTTTGAAAAAATGTTCCCTAGAACTTGATTCTGGTTTAGCAAAATTATTCAGACTACAAGTATGCATACGTACTTCATTCCTTAATTCATAAGCCAATTCCCACCCAATTCCAAAGAAAGGAAGTTCCCCTGACCCCTCTGAATACAGACCAATAGCTTTCACATCTCTTGGTAAAGTATTTGAAATCATAAGTAATAAGCACATAGTTAAACATCTTGAATCCAACAACTTAATTATTGATAGACATAATGGTTTTCGCCACGAAAGATCAACCATTGACATACTCAGTCTCCTGGCTCATGCCATCCATCAGTCAATTAACCTACACGGAGAAACTCATGCAGTAGCCCTTGATATTTCTAATGCTTTCGACAGAGTATGGCATCGTTCCCTGCTGTTCAAACTCCCTTGCTATGGACTAACGTCTTTTGTTCCTCTGCTTTTCTAATAATCTCAGCGACTGAAAAATAAGAGTAAAAGTAGATAATGTATATTCCAATTTCCACTCAATTAACACCGGCATGCCACAGGGATCAGTTCTGGCGCCAACCCTGGTCCTAGTTCATATTAATGATCTCTTATCTGTCACCCACAATCTCATCCATTCATATGCAGATGACTCAACACTTCGCAGTTCATTCACACTCAAACACCCATTTAAACGTCAAATATCACAAACTCTCAACTCAGTACAGCAATCTCCATAAATCAAGACTCATCTACGATCAATGAGTGGGGACAAAGCAACCTTGTCTCATTTAATGCTAGTAAATCCAGATATATACAATTTACTACCAGACAGATATTGCCAGATTCGTATATTACCTTCAATGCTACTAATATTCCCATCTCCAAAAGTATTGAAATTCTCGGTGTCTCACTTAACAATGCCCTCAGCTGGACCTCTCATGTCAGATCAATTAACTGCCTCTAAGAAACTTATATTATTGTAGAGTCCGTTCCTTCCTCACTGACGAGCAGTTAGCTATAATTTGTAAGAGTTATATGTGCTCTCAGCTTGATTACTACTCACCATTATGGAATGGATGTGGAGAGGTTGCATTAAAACAACTAGACAAAATTCAGAACAAAGCTGTTCGAATTATTAATAACCATGCTATTATAAATAAACTACCTCCCCTACAAGTAAGAAGGAATGTTGCCTCCCTTGCGTTATTTTACAGATGTTTTTATGGCAAATGCTCAGACAAAACTGCATCCACTGTGCCACCTCTCCATGCCTTCCCTCGTGCTACACAGGCATCTGGTAACGCTCATGACTGGAATGTCACTCAGCCATATTGCAGAACTTCTGCCTATCAGAATTCTTTTATTCCTCGAACTGCATCTCTCTGGAACTCGCTTCCCCGGAGTTGTTTTTCCCCAGACTTCAACCCGTAGCTGCTCAAGTCGAACTGTTACAGATATTTTATGAATGGAAGGCGCCAGTAATCTGGTGTATGGATTTTTTTTATTCATTTGTTTTTCTTTCTGCTGTTCTGTTATTAAAGAAAAATCTTTTGCATATTTCCCAAATTACTGTCGTTACTTTCTCTCGATATGCATAGCCCCCAGTTATTCTTACAGTCTCCTCTTTCGCATATTCCTTGATCAGAATAAGTGCAGACTACTGTTTTCGCTGGTATTATTATTATTATTCCGGCCTCAGAGTCTCGCGACGATTCTCCAGGTGAACCAAAGGCTGTGTAAGGAATCTGAACGGCACAGTTTATGTGTCCTGGTAGGGGTCATTGCTGATAGAAAAAAAAAATCCAAATCATTTACATACAGTGGCAGAAAGAGTCATATCAGTATTATGAGTGAACGAGATAAGGTGGTCAATCTACTACAGATTTCAACGGGACATGAGCAAGTAATCTGAAAATGAAACTTGGCGGGCCGGTTCTTAAAAGTCTATTTCGCGCTATCAAAAAAAAAAAAAAAAAAATCCAAACCTCCCCAATGGGGTCAAGGTCATTGAAAGAAACAGTAAGTGGAGACCAGTGATTGTCCACAGGACAGTTACAGAGTTCTAATTATCACTGTTGCTTTCTTTTCTTTTCTTTTCATATTCCATAGTTATAATCGTTGCTTTCTCTTCATCTGCATATTCCCCTAACTGTTACCGCTATTATCCCTTATTTTAATCGTTTCTTTTGTTTCCCTTGCGTAAAAGAAAATAAATAAAAATAAAAATAAATTAACCTTCACTTCCCTTTCATCTCGATGTCCCCCAAATAAGTGTCATTACTTTCCCGTGATCTTTATGTTGACAAAAATATATCGTTTACTTCTCGTTCTCTTCCATACCTCACAGATAAATAACAGTATTTTCTCGCTTTTTGCATGGTTACTTTCTCTTGACCTCCATATCCCTCCCAGATATCATGACTGTTACTTTCTCTTCCCTTCCTAATATTACTATCGTTATTTTCTCTTTCCTTGCATATCCCCCGTATGCAAGGTACTACGTAAAATGGGTTCAGACAGCTCAGTTTGCTGATGTGGAAATTTCAGACTTTTCCGCTACCTCATGACATTACTAACCAACCATGCAATTAATGGATGTCAAAAATATATCCAGTGAAGCATAAAAATGTTTTGAGAGGAAAATTGTTTCTGGATAGCCAATGGTAACGCTGACGAAGCCGTCCCTGCGACAGGTAAGAACCTGTCAATAAGACAACAGAGGAACATTATAAACAATACTGTAGGCCAGAGGTGTCAAACTGGTAGCCCGCGGGCCACATGTGGCCCTTGAAGAGACAAAGAGTACCCTGCGAAGACTTAAGAGAAAATGAGAAATAACAAATGGAAAATCCCATAAAATTTGTCGTATAATCAAGTGGACAATATTACAGCACTGTTAAGAAATATTTATTGATAATTTGATTGATGAAAATACCATTTGAGTAATTTAATGGTTAACAAATATGTAACGAAACTTTTAGATATTTTCAATAACGTGAAGCAGAAGACAATACCAATGCAAGAGTTAGAAGACTTTGCCACTATATTATATATTATACCGGCATTATTTTCATTCAATAATTTTCCAATTTAATACTGCAAATTTAAAATTTGTATGCACTTTAATAATTATAGTACAGTGTGCAAATATAGTTCACTAATCTGACGGAAATCCGGAAACAGTATTTCCTATTGTGATAAATTCGGACGAAGTGCAAAACGTAAACACGCTGATCTAGGCTCCCAGGGACACACGTACCACAATTTTGGGTGAGTTGGTGCTTGCTTAACTGGTATCATCCTATTGTTTCTACATTTTTTAAGGTCAATTGTTATTGTAGCTTTTAGTGAAGAAGATTAAAGTTGTTAGCGAGAGTGGTCACTGGCCGAAATTTTTAAATAGAACTCTGTAATTGCCCCATGGACAGTCACTAGGCTCCACCTACTGTTTCTAAGTGACCTTGACCCCATTGGAGAGACTTGGATTTTTGCTTCTATCAGCAATGGTCCATGCCAGGACGCATAACCTGGGCCCTTCAGATTCCTTGCGCAGTCTCCGGTTCTCCTGGATCGTTAGGCAGTTCCGAGGCCAGAACAATAAATTAGTTAAGTACTTCTGTGGTATTGCCACAACAAGAGAGCTTTGCAGTTTGGTAAGGTATATGTATTATAAAAAAGATCTGAACACCCTCTGGTAATTTTTTGCATAACATCAACACGGGATCTGAAAGTTGTTGAAGAATGCATGTGTTTGCTAGTGTTTCATACAGGGGCCTTGACCCCACAGGGGAGATTTGGATTTTTTCTCTATCAGCAATGGTCCATGCCAGGACACATAACCTGGGGCCTTCAGATTCCTTACGCAGTCTCCGGTTCTCCTGGAATCGTTGCTGGACACTGAGGTAATAATAATAGTAATAATAATAACACCAGCGAGAACGGAGACTAATAAGGGTTGTTTATTGTCACAAAATAACATGAAATAAAACCGTTAAATAGACTGGCCTTCAGACGATCAGCAGAACAGAAGTGTGGCCCTTAGTAAGGACTGAGTCTGACACCACTGCTATAGGCTATATTGTAAGTTATTAGTCTCCACCTATGTAAATTGTACTGTTATTATTTCCGCCTTATAGTGTCGCAACGATTCAAGGAGAACCGGAGACTGAGTGAAGTGATGGGCCCAGGTTCTGTCATGGCATGGGCCATTGCTGATAGAAAAAAAAAATAATGAAAAATCCAAATCCTTTAGGCACAGTGGTAGGGCATGTGAGATTGAGTCATATCAGCATTATGTTTTGAACGAGATAACTTGGTCGTGTCTACTGAAGACTTCAGTACGATCTGCACAAAGAATCTGAAAGGCCCAGGTTATGTGTACTGGCATGAGCATTGCTGATAGGGGAAAAAAAATCCAAAGCTCCCCAATGGGGTAAAGGTCACTGTAAGAAACAGTAGGTGGAGACTTGTGGCTGTCCGCAGGACTGTTACAGAGTTCTTGTTAATATCATTCTTGCCTCAGAGTCTCGCGACGATTCCAGGAGAACCGGAGACTCTACAAGGAATCTGAAGGGCCCAGGTTACGTGTCCTTTCATATGGTAATTATTGGTGACGGGAAAAAAAAATCTCAACAGGGTCAAGGTCACTGTAAGAAACATTAGGTGAAGACTAGTGACTATCCGCAGGACAGTTTCATAGTTTTGGATTTTGCTTCTTTTGCATACTAAAAAACTAAAAGTAAAAGGACATAAATCCCCATTATTTCGTATGCAGCGTGTGTCAAGTGGTCGTATGAATATATACCATATGGAGGGAACTATACACATTTCATCATATATTCGAAATTACTTCCTACCCGAGTTAATATTTCAGAAATATTGTTCAGTCCTAATCAAATGACGCCTTAGGGAGTGAGACTTCGTTGGCTGTACTAGATTGATGTCAATGATGACGATGATGATGATGACACGAATGGAGATCAGGGTAGAAATAATGACATGATGTTAATAATGATGACACGAATGGAGATCAGGGTAGAAATAATGACGATGATAATGCTGATGATGACACGAATGGAGATCAGGACTGAAATGATAATGACGATGATCATGATAATAATGATGATCCTGCTACTGCTGCACTAAGTAGATGGGTAAGAAGATACAAGTAGGTATGTACCAGTGGCGTGGAACTGAACCCGAACCTGAGCCCGGAACCGCTGGAACCGGCATATTTCAGAGGAGCTGAATCCCGAACCGGAATCAGTAGATTTTTAGGTTTTTACATTACTGAGGAGTAACCACAAAAAAGTTAAATACTAAAAATTGCTTTGTCAACTCGAAACGGAACCCCAGTATAATATTACTCTCTCTCTCTCTCTCTCTCTCTCTCTCTCTCTCTCTCTCTCTCATCACACACTAATCAGCTGACAATGAATTAAGATTGGGTAGAGTGACACAGTCGATGTATCATACGCGAAAACGAATCATCTTGCTCATTAATAAACCTTGTTAGATTAAAACCTTTAACTGCTTTTTAAAATTGTCATCTTCATAAAAAGTGCACATCCGTAAGTTCCGTATAATATGTGATCAGTTATTAAAGTAAACCAAGTGAAGAAAATTTACTTCCTCAGTAAATTACATTTAATTTTGTCTATAACTATAATCTGTACTTTACCAATAATACGTCTGCAATAAATTAAGACAATAAATAGAAGAGTTTATAATATGAAGTGTGTTAAGCAATACCCTAGATAATAATGTTCTGTTCGGTTTTAAGAAATTATGTCGCAGTACGTACATAATATCCCAGTACTGTACTGTATATTCCTAGCTGAGTTTTCTCTGTTTAGGAACCGGTTCCGGAACAGGTTCCGGAACCGGCAAACTGTTACAGAAACCAAACCCGAACCCGGAGCTAATTAGTTTCGGTTCCACATTACTGGTAAGTACTGTCTGTTTGGTGTTCGTAGAATTATCAGAGAGAAGAGATTGGTAGGCTGGAAATGAAGATAAATGGCTAGGTAGGAAACTAAGCTACGAATTCATAGTACTCGTAGTTAACACTCTCAGGCTTGCATGTGTTTGTCAGATGAACACAATCTACTTAATATAGCTGGAATGCGTATTAACACCCTCAGGCTCCTGTACCCAAAGACAGCAGAATAGAGTCGTCAACGTTAGCTGGGAATGAGCTAAAGGGGCTACGGGCAGGGTTATATTACAAGAAAATAACAGACGATGAAGAAGTATTGGTAAAAATAGGCAAAGCTTCCCTTCCACATGAAATTAGATAAAGAAAAATGCACTGGTTCTGTAGGAGAGTTACGGCAGACAATGATGAAACCAGAGTATAATCAAAGTACATTTCACTTCCCAGATTCCGGTATTAAGACAGGTAAAGTGTGTTGGCTTGGTAAAAGAAACAGACGATGCTGAATTAAAGACAAAAGCAAGCTACACTTCTCTTCCCCACTGGAGTAGACCAAGAAGCCAAATGCATGGGTATATTAGGGGAAATATACGAGGGTACATGAAAGGTTAAAAACAAACTGCACTTCTCTCCCTCATTCGAAGAACATTAAGAATTAAATTGCATCGATATATTACGAGAAATAAGGTTTAATGGATTAGAGGTTAATAACACACACACACACACACACACACACACACACACACACACACACACACACACACACACACACACACACACACACACACACACACACACACATCTCTTCCTCTGCTGGAGTAAATAAACACTGTGCGTATGCATATTAGGAAAAATAAACGACGACAGAATAAAGGTTAAAAAAATAAAAATGCCCTTCCCTTCCCTCATTGTTCCATATGGCTTGATGAGACAGCGTGTGTTGTTTGATGACAAGTGGGCCGTGTCAGTGGAACGACTGGTGATGATTTATAAACAAACTACTGGTATTGGTAGAACGCATTGTTGGGTTTTATGAGCGGGCTAGCTTAATAAATGAAATGCTTTGTTTGCGTGATTTTAAATTGGATGAATAATTTATGGTGGATGCCTATTGTATGTGTATTAAAGGGGATATCTAGTTATACAGTACTTGCCTAGATATTCAAGCTTTTGATGGAAATATTCAAAATTGGACCATAGACAACTTTTACGCTTTTAACTCTATCGCTGATGTTGATTCATATCGATGTTTTATTCAATTAGATACCATAAAATTTTGTTCGGATGAGAGAAATTCAAACAGCCAGAAGCTTGAAAAACTTTGTCACGTAACTCTTTCTCTGCTAAAAGCCTTCCTAAAATTTCAGTGAGACAAAGAAAAGAATTTGTAGTAGTCAGAGGTTAAACACCGGACTGTAAATAAGTCTTACTATTTAAACGTAGGAATATGAACAAGTCTTACAAATCAGACACTGAAATACAAGTCTTACTATTCAATCACGAACATAAACAGGACCTAGTATTTCAACACTGTAACATAATCAAGTCTTAATATTTACACAATGGGATATAAACAAGACTTGCTTTTTAAACACTGAACAATAAACAATTTACAATTTAAACGCTGGAATATAAACAAGTCATACTCTTTAATCTCTATTGTAGGATAGGTTTTAGAACAGAGATTATTAAATATAGTCCTCATTTACATTTTTCCCAACAAGTGACTCCTAATCTGAGCAAAATCACGATGGTACAAGAAAGAAATATAAATGATGTCCTCAGGTTAAATGGGCTAAGAATTGGACCAGCAAAATGCCTAGCACAATTTTATGCAGCCAATTTGTGTGGATTTTTACGAAAAAGTTTTCCCTTTTCAGTTCGGAAATTATTAGACACTTAGAATTTACAGTTTACATAACTGCATAATCCAGTATGAAATGGCCAGGTTTTATTTTATTAAATTTCTTATTCTCGTTTGTCCTATCTCATGCATATGGTGTGGTAGATGGAAGGGTACTTCACCCTAAGTACGCCATATTTCTTCGTGTATTCTAACTAGCTTATTCAGTTTAGAGTAGACTTTTCAAACTCGAGGGGTTAGGGACCGCATTCATGAACCCTTCACAACCAAAGGAGCTACAAAACAGAATACATTCTTTTGGATGAACGAAAATAAAATATAAAAAGATGTCAGTTCATGGAATGAGCCAAGGATGAAGGACGCCCAATGATTTAGTGTATAAAAATCGAATTCGTTAATAAGATATCAAGATCGTCTGCTGACCATTTACGGTCACAACCAGAAGTTTTCCTACACTTCCCTGCCGGCAGTGTTGACGCAAGGTGTTACATGAAATATTCTTATATGACTACAGTATGATAATACCGCCAGATGAGTAAGAGAAGGAAAAATACTCTGACGCTCAGGGAGGATTGAACAAACATGCAAAGCAGGACACAGTGCCAGCAAGGAATTGACGGCGAATCCATGCTCGTGGTTGTACAGTTCCTAAACAATGCCGGCATAACCGTTAGTCAGGATAACTGTCAGCTGGCATAACCGTCAGCTGGCATCACCGTCAGCTGGCATAAGCGTCAGCTGGTACAGGTTAACTCGTCAGTTGGCATAACTGTCAGCTGGTATAGGCTAACCCGTCAGTTGGCATAAGCGTCATTTGGTATAACCATCATCTGGCAAAATCGCCAGCTGGCATAACAATGAGCTTTAATCGTCAGCTGGCATTATCATCAGCTGCCATAACCGTCAACTGGCAAAACCGTCAGGTGGTATATCCACCAGATGAGTAACAGTCGCAGTGTTACACAATTTTCCTGTGTGAACTACATTAGGAAAAATTAATCAAGCAGTCAGTTCAGTCCACTCCAGGTAGTGGAGTGCTTTAGGTCATATTGGCCAAGATCCAGTCAGATCAGGCAAGGTCAATTTTTGTCAATGAACGTCCATCAGTCAACCGTCCATTTGCCAGTTTTGGGCCACAAGGAAGTTGCAGATATCCGCAATGATGATTATCGTAATATTAGTCTAAATCACGTCCAGAAAAAAAAAAAAATAGTGGGAAAGTAGCCCTACACAATATCAAGCACTTGCTGGACAAAGTTTGCTTCGACTTATCCGTTTGAGAAAATGCCCAACATTTTTCCTACTTCTGCATAATCGAAGACAAACATTGCTCAGAAAGTACTTGATAGTATGTAAAAGATATTTTCACATTATATTTATTTCAAACGGGATTTATGTTGATAATACGAAAACTCTCCGTAACGATATTTTCAACTTCCTTATAACCAGACTCATAAGTGGCGAATTAAGATCGGTTCAGGGTCATTCTGATTCACTCAGGTCAGTCAAAGCCATTTAACCTTCTTTCGGATCGTATTTCATCACTTTACATGTCTGATCAATTTATACTCATTCAGGGCCATTCAAAACCACAAATATGCATTCAGGTTAATTATTGTAGTCACAAGTCCACTCAGGCTCGTAACATTCTTTTCGACTCAGCCAGATAATTTCAAGTAAGGTTAGGGCAGTTCAAATCCAGGTAGGTACATTCGCGTCCACCTAGTGTAGATCTAATCAACTTCCGTCCATGGCCTTCACATCCATTCAGGCACAGTCAAATTAATTTAGGTCCATTTAAGACTACTCTTGGTTAATAAAGTATATTCAGCATCTTCACTTCCAGTTGCGCCAAGTCAGTACAGTTCCTGTCCAGCCGCATCTATTCAGGTCAGATTAGATTCATGCCGTTCATTAAATTAATTTCGGCCATAATCAAACTCAAATATATCAATTCAACGTTACTTCAAGCAATTTAGGTCCTTTTAGGACATTTCAGGTTTATCAAATCTATGTAGGCAGATGTAGATCAATTAAGGTCATAGCTTTGAAGACATATGCAAAAAAAAAAATCATCCCGACTGACGCAAAAAAATTTTGCGATACGACAGCACAGATCTTGTTAAGCCCTTTCCGGCGTCTTTGGGCCCATTAGATCGATTCAGTTAAGTAAAGATAATTCAGGTCATGAGTATGGAGGCGTGTGCCAAAAAACAACCCTATTGATGCAATTGTGTTTGAGATGTCCACGGGAATTCAAGTATCAGCACAGGATGGGGTGGGCGGAAACCAGTGGCCAAAATGGGACAGAATAATTACGTGACAGACAATGTCGGGGAAAGTATATCCTGTGAATCTGGGCGTAATGATACCAAACCTCTCAAAAAGAAAATTAATATTGCAAGTAGGAAGAAGCGAGAGAGAAGGGTTGAGACTGTGGTGGATAGGATTAAGTAAGCCAGGGGAAGTATATACTGTGAAGATGGGTACTTCGCAGCTCGGAAAGGTGCAACGCAAAGGAGGGGGAGCATAAAATGGTAAGAGTGGGTTGGGTGTGTAAGATGGATTAAGATGATATTCTGAATTTGCACACCCTGTAGCGGGGTGGTGGAAAAGAGGTGGTAGAACGGCCAGTGATGATGGGTATTAGGGCAAGATAGACCAGCAATGGCGATGGACAATGGGCCGTGGTAGGAGTCAGCAATGGCGATGGACAATGGGCCGTGGTAGGACTAAGACTACCTGTGAAGGTGTGCGTTGTAGGTTACCCCATATGGGCATGAAGCTGGTTTACTTCAAAATTTTGTACAGTAGGAACAACAACATGAAGAAAGTAAATAATCGTCATCATCGTATATCTGGTAGGTAAAAGTATAACAAATGATCTCCCAGACAGACTACTACTCCTGTTAGTTCATATGATCGCGCTGCAACAAAGACAACGAAGTGAGATGTTTATTCCTGTGTCCTAAAGATAAAACATTATAATGAAAATACAATAAAATTCAATGGATTAGATGAAACTCAAAGGCAGGTATTACACAAGATCAAGCATCACTGACAGACGACTGTTTGTCATAGTGAATGATTATTCCACAGGGGTAAGTGCGGTATTAACCAGCATAATTATGTGTTGCTTGAGTTGGAGTAAGCAACTCAAGACCAAAGGATATCTATGGCAATATTCCTGATACTTGAATGCCATAGCAGGGTGTTTTATTGCAGTAACTACATATTATTTTCTGTCATGTCACGATAGGAAGTCTCCCAAAAGTTAAGTACAATCGTCAGACGATAGGAAGATTGAAAATGAAAATCATCGCAGTGACCGAGTTGACAGGGGATGTTCTTAATTCTTTTAGTCAGACGTCCTTCTCCAGCCGCATTAAATCACACAGTGGTATGGGAAATAAATATGAAGTGCGTATCACATTTCTCGAGTTAACTCTTTTGATACGGCTAGATGTTTATATATATATTCACGCTACTACCATTAATCTTACTCAGCTTAAAGTAGTGGTTTGGAACCGAAGTAATTAATGAAGACTATATATAATCTCTCCAGTTAAAAAGATACTTACAGGTAACCGGACAAAATCATCTAGAGACACCAAAAATACAGTGCAAAAGACAACGTACTATATCAGGGAAAGTTGATAATGGGTCCTCAGTCTGAATTTTTAGTAACCTATATTTTAAGTCATTCCGACACATGAAAAGAAACACCAGGGCCAGCTTCGCTGGACCCATGAATAGCGGTACATGTTTTGTCGACTATACAGTCCAGAGACAAGTTTACTTAGAAAGAATGAGATGTGGCCACCATTCATCTCTACTTCAGTAATAGCACTAAACAACAGAAAAATCTTCTATGCCCACCCTGAGGTGCGGGCCCTGACGCCACGACACTCTCATCTCGTTCCTGAGACAATTCTTCGACATTTGCTTATTTGAAGGTCTCAGTCAGGGCCCGGCTTCCTGCAGTCAACCGGTTCACATTCAGATGAACCTGGGGCCACAACTACAACGAAATGTTTTTTGAAGTTTAAAAAAAACTGTGTTAAGAAATTTACCAGACTGGTGTCATATTCACAAACAAACTTACTACGAATTCTCTTTCGAATATATTCTCTACCTGCTTTAACTTGGCCTAATACTGCTATCTCTTATCTTTAAGTGCCGAATCTTAACAAGAAATTAACATTAGTGTATGGTGCTTGTCACGAAAGCAAAAAGCTATTTCTAGGCTGTAAAGACAGTTTTTCCTAGCCTGCACAGTTATGTGCTGCAAAAAGGACTAAAATCTTCACCAAGTTAAGGTGAGCGAATCATTAGGATCTATACGTAGCCTACAGAAAAATCATCGAGTGTAGAAACATCCCGTGTCTTTAGCTTTTTTGGAAAATAAAATGTTCATTATGACAGCAAAATGATTAATGTATTATGCAGTATGCAAGAGATTAAAGAGGAATATAGGGAAGTACATATCAGTCAAAACTCGAACTGAAGAAGTAAGAATGAAAAACTGTATACGAGCATGGGCGACTGCATGTACACCCCAACGAAGGACCAAGATACTACAGTTGGAAGATTAATTTCTGGCAAAAATGAAAGCGTGCATTGAAATGTTTGAAAGGAATATGAGTGTTTTTAACTGGAGTGAAAAAGAGATTAATATCAAGGTAGACGGTGTGATTGATGAGTGGGGCGTAGCTTGTGAAGTGGACAGGACTACAATGCTCTGGTGGACGTTTGTGTGGGGAAGGGCTTGACAATAACTAGTGCCCTCGTTATGCAAAATATGATCCACATGTATACTTGACAAGTAATTAGGAGGATGTATGGTGGGTTGAATGAACGGGAGGGCAATGACATTATGTGTGTGTGGATGAGCGAATGAGATGAGAGTTTAACACGAGTGTACTTTAAAGAGGCTGGGAAGTCTGATCGCTATAATGTACAGCCCAAGATAGAGGTGCAAAGGCAATGTGTGAACAGAAGACGAGAAAGACAGGAGGCCGCAATCCTTGCAAGGAGAGTAAAAAGGCTGCGGGAGGATGAAAAAATAGGCGGAATACAGGAAAGAAGTAAAGGAGCTGCTGGGTATATATGAATTTAGAGCACATGGAGGAGGTGGACGGCATGTGTAAGATATTCACAGGAAAAAATAAGTGTAGCATGCAAGGTAGTGTGTACGGTGAAGAGACGTCAGGGGGCGCAGGGAACTATATGGTAAAATGAAGAGGTGAAACAAGCTGTGGCAAAGAGGAAAAAGGCATATAATGACGGGATGGGAGGTAGAAATGGAAGAGAAAGTTATATATAGAGAAAAGGAGAGAGGTGAAAAGACTGTACTCCATTTCATCGAGTCTGGTACCATCTCTGATGTCTTGAACACCTGTCGTGTTGCTGCAAATCCTCTGTACTAGGTAAACCTCTATGTATTACCTCAAGAACCAATATATAAAACCAATACAAAAAGGTATATCCAGTGCTACGGGTGTTGACGACATCAGTGATGGTGCCAGACTCTGTGAAATGGAGTATAGTAAGGGAGAGTAAGAAAAAGGTGAATGAGGGTGTTGGAAGAAATGCATGTGTGAAGTACAGGAAATGTAACAAACTTTTTTCGAAGGAGGTCAAGAGGGTAAGGCAGGGTGATGAAGTTACTTTAATATTACTATTATATTTATACATCTATTATACATGTACAATTTTATTATGTTACAATTACTTTGCTACAATTACTACAAATATAATCACTACATTATCACAATTATGTTACTTGTACAGTATTATGTCTTTCACTTAACAAGCTTACAAGTTGAATTTAATGTGTTTACAATATGCATTAACATGTTATATTTTCTGTCACTGGCACAACAGCCTTGCGTGACCGAGTAATATGTAGACACACTAGTATACTGTATACCTCATAACACAATGTACAGGATGTAGAGTTTGCTGGAGACATACACAGCTTCTCATTAGGAATGTCAATCCACATAAAAAGACCGGAGTTCCTTCTTTGTCCTAGGTGCGGAAGCTTCAGTGATACTGGTCACTTTGTCCTTCATTGGTTGAAGCCTGTCACCCCCCACAACGTGGCCCAGATATTCCAAGCTGGCCATGCCCACATGGCAACTGGAGAGACGAGCCGTAATTCCTGCCCCTTTCAGCTTCCCTAGCACCTCACCCAAGATGACCAAGTGTTCCTCCCACATCTGAGTGTGGATTAATATGTCGTCCAAAAAATGCTGTACTCCCGCCATACCCTGAAACACCTTCCTCATTAGCCGGTTAAAACGAGCTGGGGCGTTGACTAATCCGAAGGGGAGAACCTTGAACTGGAGTAATCCTTTTTCTGGCTGGAATGCAGTGTAGGGTTTACTGTTCTCTTCTAGTGGGATCTGCCAGTATCCCTTACTTAAATCAGTCTTCGTGAAAAACTTGCTTCCATTCAACACTCCAAAAATGTAATCTGGGTCAGCCATTGGCTCACAATCAAAAACAGTTATGGCATTCAATTTCCTGAAGTTCAGACATATGCGGTTGGACGAATCTTTCTTTTTTGACTACTACCATTGGTGTTGAGAAAGGCGAATTGGAAGGTTCAATGATATCCCATTTTTTCATTAGTTCTATCTCCTCATTTATGGATTCCCTTAATGGTGTAGGGTCGAGATCGCACTATCTGTGGTTGTGTCTGCTCTATCTTATGCTCAAGCAAAGATGTCAAGCCAGGTTTACTGGACAATACGGGACTAAATTTTTGAAGAAGCTTTCATACTTGGGTTTGCTGCTCCGTAGATAGATCTGGGTTGATGTGTACATCGGTGTAGGTCTCCTTACCCTGTACCCGGGGCAGAACAAATCTTCACTCTCGTAGTCTTCCTCATTTTCGATTACAGCCCCAACATCATCTGTTCCTGAATTCCCATTCTGCCTGGTGGCATACTGCTTGAGCATGTTAGCATGAAACACTTTAAATTTCCCATTAATTTCTATTTCGTAATCCATTTGACCCTTCCAACGTTGGATGGTGTATGGACCTTTCCATTGTAGAAGCAGTTTATTATTTGCAGTTGAGGGCAAAACCAATACTTTGTCCCCAACAGAAAACTGTCTCTCTCTGGCATTCCTGTCAAAATAGCGTTTAGACTTAGCTTTTGACTTCTCCAGCTGTTCATTTGCTAGTCAACACGTCTCCTCCAATCTTTCTCTCAGGTTAAAGACATACTGATAGCTAGTAAGCACTTCTCCTTCCTGTCTTTCCTTGTCCCATAACTCCCTCAAAATACTAAGGGGGCCCCTGACGGTCCGCCCATACAAAAGTTCAAAAGGGGAGAACCCTAGGCTAGCCTGGCGAGCTTCCTTGTAGGCAAAAAGAACAGCGGGAAGGTACCTATCCCATAGCTTTGGCTGCTCAACGCAGGTTTTTTTCAACGTAAGCTTAAGCGTTCAATTATACTTCTCAACCAGTCCATTTGCCTATGCATGATAAGGAGTAGTGGGAAGATGATGACTGGAAAGCAACCTCCTTACCTCTCCCATCATATCAGAAGTGAATTGAGAGCCTCTGTCAGAAACAATTTCTTCCGGTATCCCCACTCTTGCAAATATCTCCAGCAGAGCCTCTGCCACGGTCTCTGTGTCCACCTTACTCAGTGCCACCGCTTCAGGATATCGAGTGGCATAATCCACCAGGGTCAAAATGTAGCGCTTCCCGGACTCACTCCTGAGTTCACTGGTCCCCACCAAATCCACTGCCTCTCTCTGAAAGGGTGTATCAGTCAAGGGAACTTCACCTAATAGTACTTTACCCACCTTCCCTTTGGGAACTGTACATTGGCAAATGTCACAGGATAAACAAAATCTTTTAACATCAGTCCCCATTCCTGGCCAAGCAAACTCCTGTTCTATCTTTCCCAATGTTTTATCACCTCCCAAACGTCCTCCAAAAGGCGATTCATGGGCAATACTCATCACCATCTCTCTAAATTTGGTAGGTAAAACCAGTTGTTTAACATCCTTCCCTTGAACAGACTTTGTTCTAAATAACAAACCCTTTTCCATAGAGAAACTGGCTTTCTTAACGGTTTAAAACCCATAACGGTTATCTTGTGCATATTTGAGCCAACAGCGTAATTGTTCATCGTCCTGCTGGGCCTCCTTCATGTCTTGTGCATCCAGTTGTAAGTTGTCCACAACCCTTAACTTCTTTGTGGTATGAGTTTTCTGGGATGCTGCCCTGGTTACAAGGGCATGGCTCTCTAATAGCCTTTCTAATTTTGTGGCACCGGCAATGTTCCCAATTATTAACTCATATACTGGATCGTCCACGCAAACTGCCTCCACTGGTCCCATGTAGTATGAAGTTTGGATTTCAAATTTTGCCAATGGGTGTTGTTCCACTTGTCCATTGACAAGTCTCACCTTCCTTTGCTGTCCTGTGAAGCACTCCTTCGGTACCTGTCCTTTCTTTACTACTACTGTACTGCATCCCCTGATGCACAGTACATCCACCTCATAGCCACACATAAACCCTTTGGAAACTGGCATCCTCGCTAAAGCACTCACTCCGTCTACTATCTGTCCACACACTTGATTCCTGGAAGTCTCGTCCTCACTGCCTGGGTTACAATCAGTCTCTCTACACAGATTCACTTGTGGTCGACTCCTGTTACCTGTGCTCGCATTACACTGTCGTGCCTGATGACCTGGTCTTCCACATTTGAAACACAATCCTTTTTCTACAAATAATGTCCCCTTAGTAATTTGTTCCTCGCTCTTTTGCACTGCAGGATCAGTTTCTTCACCCCTAAAGAGGAGTGGCATGGTGTAGACATTCTACAGTAATCCACCAAGAGCAAACAAAACCTTCTGCAAGATTAATCATCTCCTTCAGGTTCTATGGTGTTCGTTCTCGTAGATATACCCGCAAGTTTTTCCCACAGCAATCAAGAAATTGTTCTGCAACAATTAATTCACACACCTTTTCGAAAGATTTATCTGTATTAGATAACTCTATCCAGCTGCTTAACAAATTTTGCAGCCTAATTATAAATTGTGATACTTTCTCAAAACTTTGTGGTTTTTCTGTACGAAAATCTTCCGAAATCTTTCTTCCGTGCGCTCAAATCAGTCGATAAGAGCAGTCTTAACACACCCATAATCCACAGCTTCCTCCTCACTGAGTCTAGAATACACTTCGAGTGCAAGTCCCTTTCGATAGGAACTGATTAACACTGCCCACCTATCCTCTGGACATCCTACAGCCCTAGCAAAAATTTCAAGTCGTCGTATAGATGAATCCATGTCGTCAGTTTTCTCGTCAAAAGGTGCACTGAAAACATAAAGTGTTCAGTCTGAAGACTAAAAGGTAATCAAAATGACATCATCAGTTTGAGTACTTTTTGGTCATCAGATTGAACACTTTATGTTTTCAGTGCACATATAACGGGAATGGTACAATAGTATTGTACCATTCCCGTTATATCACTGAAAACATAAAGCGTTCAATCTGAAGACCAAAAAGTACTCAAACTGATGGTCTATTTTGATTAGTTTTTGGTCTTCAGACTGAACACTTTATGTTTTCAGTGTGGCAGTGAAGGAACTTGCATCTGTACCAGCAACTGCCCTAACACTTCCGCCACCCCCTCCTGAGTTGACTGAGTAACCATCTGACCTCCAGTCTGTGCGAGTCGCTCTTCCAAGTCCAATCGCTCTGTTAACTGTCTTATCCTTTCTTGCTCCATTTCTAATTGGTCCTTATCCTCCTGTCGTCGTTCTGCCCTTTCTGCTCTCCTATGCTGTTTAACATAACTTCTTTCAGCTTCAATAAATTCTCCCTTTCCTAAACTGACCAAAGTCCCAAGGTCGGACATTTTGAGATTAATTACTGCCAGCGCTGAAATCCCACCAATCCTCTTTGTAAATTCTGGTATCCTGGAGGAGGTCGCCATATGTCACCCCAAAGTGGGTGTTTCCTGGTTCTTTAAACTAACTGTACAAATGACACACCAGAATGTACAAAGATGGATACACAAACAACCTTTGTATTTGTAATTAATAATTTAATTCCAAATATCAAATTTAAACCACATTCAAACTTACACAAATCCCTACTGGAACACTTCTAGCTATATACAAAAGCATATAGTATAT
>JAGKTI010017337.1:0-18597 GCA_018397915.1 Birgus latro | reverse complement strand
AAAAAGAAAAAGGATACTTCTGAGCCTGAAGAGGAGGATCAACTAACAACAGATATCCTTCAGGAAGTGAAGGTGAGAAATCAAGCACTAATACAGAAGATAATAATTCAAGAAGAAATAAAGAAGGCTGCACAAATGGCAGAGAGCAGAGAAAAGGATAGAAACAAAGGTAAATCCAGCAGTTTAAAAGCATCTGAGAATTCATTAAAGTCAGAGGAAGCCAGTTCCAAAGATAAACAAGGGAAACTGTATGCAGGCAGAGACAATATGGAGGATTATCATGATAGAACATTCAGAACTGAAAAAGACCACAACTTAAAGTCATACTCCCCAATTAAGCCATCAAAATTAAGGTCCGGCTCTCCTGATTCGAAGTTAGGGCTGGGGGACAGATATGGGGAATTTGAAAGAAGTTCACCAGGGAGGTGTAAACGGAAGTCTCCTTCTGGCTCACGGTCAAGATCAAGATCCATTAAGAGACAAAGATCACATTCTAAGTCGGTATCAAGAATACAGAGGTCAAGATCAAGGTCAAAGACACTCAGATCAAGGTCGAGATCAAGATCTCGACGAAGCTCTTTATCTAGGTCACACCAACACTGTAGCTCAAGGAGGCGATCAGACTCAGGGTCAAGGACAAAATCCCTTTTAATGGGGACTAGGTCAAGATCAAGATCACGAAGATCAAGATCACAAAGGTCAAGATCACAACGATCAAGATCAAGAAGGAGCTCCAGGTCAAGGAGATCAAGGTCAGGAAGAAGTTCAAGATCACGAAGGAGGTCAGTTTCACAGCCCAAGGAGAGATTTGACATGTTTGAGGTCATGCGAGAGCGAGCAAATAAACTAGCTGAGCTTAAGAATCAGACAGCACAACAGCAGAAGGTACAGCAACAAGGTTGCAGTAGTTCCCCTTTACCAAACTTTCATCATGGAGAGGAAGGCAGTGGAGTGGCCCTGGATAGCATACCCCTTCCCATTCCTACTCCAGATCCTAGCTCTATACCATTACCACAGCAGGTTACACAAGGAGAGAGCAAAGAGGTTGTCATTTATGGTGATGAAGCTAGCAGTAATGTGGATATTAGAGCCATTCCTATACCAGCTGCTGTAGATGACCAGGAACAGGAGTCCAGCAAGGACAGAGACACCAGTAAACATAAACAGGATGATGGTAAGCATATTTGGAGTTTTTATAGTTGACTCAAAGTACTTTTTTACTTTGTTGAATTTATTGTACAGTCTTGCTAAAAGGTTGAGATGCACATATGCATGCATACAGTAGTTATTGCTGCTGCTGTTCTTCCCTGGTCTGTCTGGCTGAGCAGACTTATCATCTACAAGCAAGCAGCCACCTTCCTGTGGCAGGCAGCACCTTGCCAAAGTTGTAACAGGGTCCTTCCAGATGGTGTGGTGCAGGGAAAATGGAGGAGGCATTTCCTGCAAGAGGATGAGCTGTCTGTAGGAGGTATGTATGAGTATTAATGTCAGACCAGACTTTGCTTGGTAAATGTGGTTGAGTTCCCTGTTTGGGAGTGTTGTGGAAGGCCATCTGCCATGCCTTGGTCCCATGTCTGTCCTATAATAGCACCTCCCAGGATGGTGGTAACCTTCCATCTACTACTTTTTGGTGACCTAACTGATGCTCTTCCCTGCCCAAGTGTGACCTGGGAGGGGTAGGGGCGTCCCATCTTTTCTGAGCTGTGCACATGTTATGACTACATACCTCATGCAGTAACTACCCCTGTTGATGGTACATGGAGCTTTTCCAGTACTGGATGGTTTGTGAATTTTCAGCCTATTACTGAAGACTCAGTCAGCATTACAAGTCTACTCTCTTTGTGAAGCATAAACACTGAGAGGATTGTGTCAGTTACTGAAGCATTGATCCCTTCAGCCCATTGATGCATTATTATATTTGTGTTACCACCATATGTTTTTATTCAACTTAGGACAGAGTTATAGTAGCGAATATGTTAAGACTATATCCTACTCAGAAAACGAACAAATGTGTGTGGTGGTAAGATTAAAATTGAAAAAATATATATACAGCATGTCAGTGGATTGAAAAGGTTACATCATGAATGGAGGGGAAAGAAGGGGTGGAGAATGGCAGGAGTCAGCAGCTGATGAGTTTCAGAAATCTTGTGTCATTCATACTGTCTATAAAGGCTCCAATGTGCTTGTGTGCATTGGCCGTGGTCACCAAATGGTGGCTTTCCACACTGACCAGTCTCTGGTGCCTCCCTATTCAGTCCCATGCCCCAGAGGTCACACTTTATGACCTTGTTCCAGATCTTTTTTGGTCTGCCACTTACAACCCTACCCTTGACATTCACACCTCTCACCATCCACACCCATTGTCATCTTATATTCTGTCAGCAAGCCCAAACCATATCAATTTATCCCTCATCATCACGACACCAATACATTCAAGTCCCATCCCTCCTTTCAGCTTTTCAACCACAATCATAGCCCCAGTTGGCATCACAGTCAAGGACGTACTGCACATCCATCTGATTATTGTCATTTCTGTTCGTTTGAGTGTACAACTGTCCTATATTGCTGTCTAGGTCTCATTACTGTACAGCATTACATTCCTAACACATGCTGCATACAAGGATCCCTTAGCACAGGGAGAACCCTCTTAATGTTATGAAGGGCAACATTTCCCTGAACTTCCTCCACCATTCCTTACCCTAGCCATAGAGCTAGCTCCAGCCCAGCCTCCAGCACATAACATGTCCCTCAAATAACAAAACTCAGCACACTCAAGAGACCCTCCAGCAAGATCAGTCCTTTCACACCTTTCAATCTCTACATTCTGTCTTTGACACACTGCACATATGAACCCATCATTATTTTGCAGCCTACCTCTAATACCACTACATCTCTTACGCACCCACTTATCACAAACACTGCTTAAGATGGAGTTACTGCCCACACCTTTGTGGCAAACTGTTCATGTCCACACTCTCTGCATTATCAGTGTTGCTACCAGCCCTAGATACTTTTGTCATATAAATGTTTGGGGGATTGAGGGATGTGAGAATGTCAAGGAGTTACTTCTTACAAAGCAGTACAGGTACATGTATTAATTAAAAAAGGATATGAAGGTGTAGGATGAAACACTAATTGGACAGAGTGAGTGGCATTGCTACTGATATGAATATTCTCTGTTCCTATCCACTTTCTTGATTTTTTTAAAAGAAAGTTGGCCATTTCCACACACTTTTTTTTTCCCCCCAATACATCTACCTTCTCCCACTGAGATGTAAACAGTTGTTAGTAGATCTATAGGCCTTCTGTTTTATGAAGACAGTTTGGGTGGGGCTGCCTAAGAATAGCTCAGTTGCCACATCACTGCCTCCACACACGTGTAAATTACTCCTGCTCACCTCTCTCTCCCTTTCTCTCTCTCCTTTTTTAAGTTAGTAACTACTTATAAATGAATTTTAAAACTCTGTACAGATGTAGTTAAAAAAAAGCTATAGTATAGTATAAATCCCATAAGACTGGTTAGCGTTGCTTTTGCGACGTTGTCAAGTGCAGTGACACATTGGATGGCCCTGAGTGTGTGGGTCATACTCGGTCAGTCTTCCACCATGGAAGCATGCCCATCAAAAGCAGAGCAATAGAAAAAAATAAAGAAAAAATCAGTAGTTCTGTAGTTAATGTAAATATGAGAGAGAGGAGCACGTGTGTGGCGGCAGTATGGCAACCGAGCTAGCGGTGTGAGGTCCTAGGCGGCCCATCCAAACTACCTTCATAAAATAGAAAGCCTATAGAGATGATATGGAAACTGCTTCGAGTCGTAGATGAGTGTCCGTTTATGACATGGTAACTTTGATCATTCAGGTGTTAATGAAAGCTGCTATTTACTGTAGCCATCAAAATACTGTATTGAAATATTTCAGTTTGCCATAAAGCAAGGAATATGCCAACATGTCTGGTCATATAGGATGTGAGAGGTGCAAGTGATGAACATAAGAGAGTGGAAATAATGAAGGTGTATGAGAATTTTAGGTACACCGTGATTGTCATAGTGTCGAACAAAGATGAAAGGGAGTGAACGGATAGCAGGGAGGATGCGAAGTGTGTAAGTGTATGTGTGTGTGTGGACGTTGTAAGGAAGGAGTTGCTTTGTTGATGAATGATCAATGACAGAGAAGAATGAAAGATTATGAATGTATCTGCTCAAGGTATATAAGCAGTAGTGCTGCCTGCTTCCATCACCTTTATCATTCTTTTTTTTTCTGTGTATATGTCCTGTCTATATTTCCCATCCTTCCTGTCACTTTTTATTACTCTTCTTTTCACTTCAGGTGGTTCTGCATTGAGTGACAAGCCTTATGATTTCCTGTAACCCAGAAAGTCATTTATAGTGCTGGCTGGTAACCATATAACCAAGCCATACAATGTTCCCTATGTGTCAGCAAGTGGGTTGACGGAGGGTTAGTGCCCCTCCTGGTAAAACAACCAACCCAAAGGTAAACGGCCACCCCTTACGGGATTATGGTGTCTGGCTGTAGAGAGATAGAAGAAACATAAAGAGACAGATTAAGAGAATAATGAAGAAATTCTGTTACTGATGATCTAGAAAGAAAGCATAACTGCATGTACAGTAAGCAGATTTGGATGAGTGTAGTTGTACCAGTGGAATGGAAGAAAGGTGTGGTAGAGTCTTTGTACACAACTAAAGATGATTAAATTGAGTACAGGAAATATTGTGGTATAAGTCTGTTGAGTGTTGTCAGAAAAGTAAATGAAAGAAAAATCTAGGGAAGGTAAGGAATGAATCAGAATGCCTAGTGAAAGTTGAACAGGATGATTTTTAGAAGTAGCAGAGGATGTGTGGATCATGTACAATATTTGCAGTGGGACATGGTATTGGGGAAAGCATGTAAGGCATAGGGAAGGTAAGGAATGAATCAGAATGCCTAGTGAAAGATGAACAGGATGATTTTTAGAAGTACTGTAGCAGGGGATGTGTGGATCATGTACAATATTTGCAGTGGGATATGGTATTGGGGAAAGCATGTAAGGCATATATGAATCTAGAATAAGAATTTACAAAATGGATGGAAAACTGATGAGTGCTGTACAGTATAGTTATTATGCTGGTAATAAAGCATATGTAAGAGTAGGGGGATGTCTAGATCAGTGGTTTAATGTTAATGTAAGAGTTAGGACTAGATGAGGATACTTGATGTCCCCTTGTTTATTTGTTATGTAAATGGTTGAGATAATGAGAGAGGTTAAAACTAATGGTGTGAATAGAGGGATGAGAATGGTAATGAATGGTTTAAGGTGAAATATTTCTTGTTAATGGTAAACAAGAACTCTGTGGATTGGTAATATGTGTGATTATTGTGCTCTTAAAGTAAATGCAGGAAGAGCAAAGTGAAGGTTGTTTAGAGAGAAGGTAGCTGTCAATGTGATATGACTGATTGGAGAGAGAGAGAGAGAGAGATTGCGAGAGAGGGAGAAATTGGTCAATGAGTTTAAGGAATTCGGTGAAATAGTAGAAAAGAGAGGTAAATGTGCAAAGTAAATGGGAAGTAGTGGGGCATGGAGAAGGAAAGTGGCTGGTGCAGTGAAGGTCTTAGTACTAAACAGAGATTTGAGTGTAGAGGCTGCAAGAAGGTTCCCTTAGAGAGTAAGATTTTGTTCTGTCATGAAAACCAAAAGTCAAGAGTGAGAGCAGTGGAAATGGAATTATTGAGGAATGTTTGTGGAATGCATAGTGTGGGTAGGATAAGAAATTATGTGTTTCTTGAAAAATGTGAATTATGATATCAATTGACATTGTTATTCATGAAAGATTTGAGATATGAATTTCTGCTGAGAGTATGGGTGACGGAGGTATATGGTATGGCCTTATGAAAAGACTGGATGTAAGCAGGATGCATGTGAGTGTGTTTTAAGTTGGGAGGAGATATGGTAGGTTAAGAAAAAGGTAGATGGATACAGTAAATGTGTGTATAATTAGGTGATATATGGAGGTTGGTGAGGCAAGGGAACTGACTGGAATGAGTTTGTTGGATGAATTACGTATGGAGGAACCCATGACAAGAGTTTGGCACCCCTTTTTAACTTCATAATTACTCATTTGATTGGCAGGAAAAGTAAAGCACACATTCGTTTCATTTATATGGCTCTGACATGGTTGCATGAGCGGTGGGTACACAGTCTGGTTGCACTGTGGGGTGGTACTACTATTCTGCAGCCAGGTTGTGTTAGGAAGAATTCCGCCACTGTATTCCTTGTATTTCGTAAAAGGCGACTATTAAAAGGGGCGGGGTGAGGGGACTAGGGACCCCCTCCTCTGTTTTTTAGTTCCTAAAAAGAGACAGGCCAAAGAAATGGGTGGGGGATTGAGTTATCCCAGTACCCTGAAGGTTGGGTCTATGAATGTGCGTGGATGTAGTCCGATTCAGGCTAAAAGGGAAGAGACTGGGAGAATGTTTGTGATAAGAAAGTTGGCTGTGTTAGCTTTGAGTGAAACAAAGATGAAAGGGAAAGATGAGTCTATATTTGGAAGTGTGAATGGAAGATTGTCAGGTGTTGATAGAGCAAGGGCAAGAGAAGGTGTGGCCTTGTTAGTGAGCCCAGAAGTACAGCAGTGTGTGATTGAATGGAAGGAGGTGTCATTGAGACTATTGTGGGTGAAAGTGAAATTTGAATGTGAGTTGTGGGTGTTTCTGAGTGCATATGGGCCTGGTAGTGAAAGGGATGAAAAAAAGAGGGAGTCTTTCTGGAATGATGTTGACGAGTGTTTGCAGAGTTTTGGAGCGAATGTGAATGTGATAATGATGGGAGATCTGAATGCTAGAGTGGGAAATGTATCAGTTGAAGGTGTAATTGGTATGCATGGTGTGCCTGGAGGAAATGAAAATGGGGAACGAATGACAGGGATGTGCGTTGAGCGAAAGATGGTGATTGGAAATACCTTGTTTGAGAAGAAAGATATTTATAAGTGTACATGGGTGAGACAGGAGGGTGGAACGGTTGTTTATAAAGGATTGATGGACTATGTTGTGTCCAGGAATGTAACAGGAAGATTGTTGGATGTGAGTGCTTTGAGAGGGGAGGGTGGAGGTATGTCTGACCACTATGGTGGAGGGAAAGTTGAGAGTAGGTAAGAGATGGGTGAGAGCTAGGAGAGTTAGGTGTGGTGTGGAGGTTTTGAAAGTGAGTGAGTTGGATTAAAGAGAGAAAATGATAGAGTATCAGGAGAAATTGAGAGCTGAGTGGAATGCATTGAAAGATCAGGAGAATGGCAGTGTGGAGGAGGAATGGAAGTTGTTTAACCCCTAAACCTTGGGGTTGTGTGATGCGGTCCTGGCACTTCCAGCCGGTGGCAGTTTGCGCTCTGACTTATTATTATAAAATATAGACCCAAACTAGCCTGAGTGATATAAATAGCACTCAGGACTCTCCTACATTTTTTCATATATATTTATATTTTGAAGGCGCCGGGTAATTAAAAAGAAAACGGAGGCACCCAACTGACGGTCCACGGCTCGAGCCATCGCCACCGAGCGTCACGAAAGTGACGGCCCGCAGCTAAGTGGTTAAGAGTGCTGTGGTGGGGCATGTGGAAGAGGTGTGTGGTGTGAGATGAGTGGGTGGTGGTGTAAGAAAGGGAAATGAATGGTGGTGCGAGGAAGTAAGTATGGCTGTGGCTGAGAAGAGATATGCACATGAAATGTGGTTGCAGAGGAAGGCTGAGGTGTCATATGAGAGGTATGAGGAAAAGAGGAATAGGGAGAGAAGGGCTGTGCGTGATGCTAAAGTGGCAGCAGATGAGAGGTGGGGTAGGCAGTTGACTGAGAATTTTCAGCAGGATAAGAAAATGTTTTGGAAGGAGCTGAAAAGAGTGCGAAAGGGAGAGTCTGAGAAGGAAGAGCGAATCAAAGCAAAGGATGGAAGGATATTAATTGAGATGGATGGAGTAAGGAAGAGATGGGCAGAGTATTTTGAAAGATTGTTAAATGTAGAGGAGGAAAGGGAGGCTGAGATTGTGGCAGATGGAAGGGTGCAAGGAATAAATGTGTTGGGAGAGTTGAATGATTCTTTGATCACGATGGAGGAAGTGCAGGAGGCAGTAAAGGAGATGAAAACAGGGAAAGCTGCAGGTATGGATGGGTGTGCTGTGGAATGCCTGAAAGGTGGTGGAGCGACTATTGTTGACGTGTTAGTAAGATTGTTGAATGTGTGTTTTGTGCAAGGTATGGTGCCAGTTGACTGGGCAAGTGCTTGTATGATCCCATTTTATAGGGGTAAGGGTGATAAGTATGAATGTACTAGTTTTAGGGGTATAAGTCTATTGAGTGTTGTAGGTAAGGTGTATGGTAGAGTGTTAAGAGAGTTAGAGAGGGTACAGAGAGAGTGATTGGTGATGAGCAGTGTGGCTTTAGGAGAGGGAGGGGATGCATGGATCAGGTGTTTGCTGTGAGACAGGTGTGTGAAAAGTATTTTGTGAAAGGTAAGGATGTGCTTTGAGCATTCATGGATTTAGAGAAAGCATATGATAGAATTGATAGGGAGGCTTCGTGGACTGTTTTGAGATTGCATGGACTTGATGGCAAGTTACTAAAAGGAGTGAAAAGTTTTTATGTAAATAGTAGAGCGTGTGTAAGAGTGGGAAATACTGTGAGTGATTGGTTTCCCGTGAGAGTGGGGCTGCGGCAGGGATGTGTGATGCCGCCTTGGTTGTTTAATATTTATGCGGATGGTGTTGGAGGTGAATTCAAGAGTGTTAGGTGGAGGACTGAGTTTGGTGAATGTTGATGGTAGAGAGTGGAATCTGAAGCAGCTGCTGTTTGCGGATGATACTGCACTGGTGGCTGATTCAGAGGAGAGAGTCAGTTGGTAGAGGAGTCTGGAAGGGTGTGTGAAAGGAAATTGAAAGTAAATGAGAATAAGAGTAAAGTGATGAAATGTATGAGGTTGGTAGATGGTAGGAGGATGAATATAGTTTTGAATGGTGAGTTGCTTGAGGAGGTAGAATGTTTTACGTATTTAGGGTCACATGTTGCTGTGGATGGAAGAATAGTTGCAGAAGTGAAGTTTAGAATAAATTAAGTAGGAAAGGTGCTGGGTGGAATGAAAAAAGTGTTTAGATGTCGTTTGCTTAGAATGGACGTAAAGAGAAGGCTGTATGAGGGTATTGTGGACTGCATTATATGGGGCTGAAACATGGAATGTGGATGTAGCAGTGTGGAAAAGTTTGAATGTAATGGAGATGAGGTGTCTGAGGAGTATGTGTGGAGTGATGCGTGTGGATCGAATGAGAAATGATGAAGTGCAGTGGAGAACTGGAGTTGCTTGGGAGATGGCTGATCGAGTTGAGCAGAGGGTGTTGTGATGGTTTGGGCACATGGAGAGAATGGATAATGAGCGATGGTGAAAAAGATAACTAGATCTGATGTGAGAGGTGTAAGGCTGATAGGAAGACCACGAATAGGATGGATGGACAGTGTGAAGAGAGCATTGGATGCGAGAGAGATGTCTGTTGAGCAAGGAAGAGTGGCTGTGCATGATAGAAATGAATGGAGAGAAATTGTGAATGAATAAATGATGACGCAGCCTTGAAGGGATATTCTCCTGTATTTTGTCTGATCAGCTGATCAGGTCAGGTGCGGGTAAGGAGATGGGTCCATTATGATGTGGCAGGGGTAAACCAGCTCTGCTGTCGGACCCTGCAGCGGATGACACTGATTGCACTGTGCAGTTGACCCTCGTGCGGTGTGGTGCGGTGATGATCTATCCCTTCTCCCTTTTTGCTAAGATGCGAATGAATGTGTTTCAGTGGATGAGTAAATTGGGAGTGTGTCGTCATGTCTCGGCTATCTCCCTTTCCTTGTGGGAAGCAGCCTAGGTATATAGGTAGATAGAATATAGGCGATATAAGCATTGTTTCACTCACCAAACTCATCAGTATACTGCACCTTTTTTGATGACATTACCTGATCATCATTTCTGACTGTTTCTTCCTCTAAAGCTGCATAAACTTTGTCCTCCACATTGTCATCAATTGGGGAATCACTTTGGACTTGAATTTCATACCATGGCATGACATGTCTTTACTGGGCGGGTCACTGGTAACAGGTGAATTGCCTAGACAGTGGCATGCGGAGCATACGTCACCTGATTCACGTTTCAATATACTGTATTTATATTTTTTTCCGTTAATACCAAATATCTGATGCCATATTTTACATTTATTATAAAAAGAATAAACCACCATCAGCTTTATAACTCATATAACTTGAAGACTAATATACAGTAAGTCCTCATATTTCGACGCATTTTACTTCGACGCTTCATTTTTCGCAAAGAAAAAAGTTTTTGACGTGTCGCAAACTTTGTCATTTTCCCCCCTAACCTTGATGCTCCCAGCCGACAGCCGACACTCAGCAGACAACGCATATGCTCCCCTGTTTGTAAACAAAGAAGATGGCGACTACATCAGCTTCATAATACAAGTGCATATATGTAAGAATGATTATTAATGTGTTAAATGTGAGTTTTGTTGACACTTGAGCATACAAACACTATCAAATAAACGTCTTCGATCAATACATGACCTTGCAGCATCTGCCATCCTCACTGTTTTGGTAGCTCAGCTGATCTAAGGCTGCTAAACAAGTCATTATTCCAACAGCTATCAGCTAAACTGCTTATAAGACTGTATTTCTTGCTTTAACGTTATTTAATAGTATTTTAACTTGCACATATACTTACCAGAACAGTAATATAAATATTGAACTTAGAAATTCAGTCCTATGGAAAAGCACTACCGCAGATCTTAAAAGAACAACTAATCCAGTCAACATTCCAATGGCTATCAGGTAAACTGGTTATGAGACTTTATTTCTTGCTTTAACATTATTTTATAGTATTTTAACTTGCACAGAAACTTACCAGAACAGTAATGTAAATATTGAACTTAGAAATTCAGTCTTGTGGAATAGCACTACCACAAATCTTAAAAGAACAACTAATCCAGTCAACATTCCAATGGTTATCAGGTAAACTGGTTATGAGACTTTATTTCTTGCTTCAACGTTATTTAATAGTATTTTAACTTTCACATAAACTTACCAGAACAGTAATGTAAATGTTGAACTTACAAATTCAGTCCTGTGGAGTGTGAAAAAACGGTACAGTGAATCATGTGATCAAAACAAACCGTGTGGGCTGCATTCGAGGGTTTGGCCTTTCAATGGCCTTTGTTACACTTTTAATGTCTTTTCAGGTACATGTTTATTGTGTTAGGCTGTTTAAGCAACTAGTAAACACTCATTTAATTTTGGGTAGGGCCTGTTTGGTGTTAATAGAGTAAGTACCTGTCCCACTGGAACGCCCATCTATTTTTCCCATTGATTCTTAAATTTGCACTTCGACGTTTCACATTTCGTGACGTTTTGGCGGAACATCAAAACAGCGAAGAACGAGGACTTACTGTACTTGCTAAATTAACTGATATGTAAATAAATGATGGTGAATTGTCCTGACACCGAAAAGTCCTGATGGTGAATTATTGTTGTTGTGATGGCCTCGCCGCAAGCGAGCATGGCGCTGTGCAGTGCGCCCTTTTTATTTTCATATTTCCTTTCGCTTCATTAACTGATATGTAAATAAATGATGGTGAATTGTCCTGACACCGAAAAGTCCTGATGGTGAATTGTCCTGACACCGAAAAGTCCTGATGGTGAATTGTTGTTGTTGTGATGGCCTCGCCGCAAGCGAGCATGGCGCTGTGCAGTGTGCCCTTTTTATTTTCATATTTCCTTTCGCTTCACTTTTCGTATCATTGAGACAGATACCTTTCGTATTGTGGAATTTGTCCTACATTCCTCACTTTCGTACATCAAAAATTTGTATATTGGGTTATCGTATATCGAGGACTCATTGTATATATATGTGTATATATGTATATATAAATTTATGTACTCACACTCGACCCTCAATTTCACGGACTAAAATGGGGGGCAGACCAGTCCAGGAATGGCAAAAGTCCGGGAATAGCAAAAGTATTCATCTGGTTTACTCACCTGGTAGGGCCCCACATGCCATTCCCCGGACTATTACCATACTTAGTCCAAATTCTCCAGTATTGTCTGGCAATTATTCTAGAGCATTCTGGAATGTAGGCCACCTATACCAACAAAGCTAATGTACACAGTACATAAAATAAAAACACTGACACAATAACAGTAATAATAACGGACACAAGAGCGGTATTTTGCTAGCTACAACCCTAAGAATGGTTGTTTAGACAGTTGTTGACGAGAATGTGGAAGGTATGATAGAAGATCAGAAAGCTGAGGAAAAAAGAGGAAAATGAACAAGGAATGGAACACCACGAGGTGAACCAGCCACGCTCATCAGCTGACTGATGTATATACACAATCGATCTTGAACCTAAGCGGCAATTTTAATCTTCACCATATAGGTTTGCAGATCTAATTATTTGAAATTTAGTTAAAATTTTTTCTTAATTTAATTATTAATAGAAAATAAGGATTCAGAACGAAAATTTCTTCAAGTTAGCAGAATTGTTGTAAGCTTCTAGCTTAACAACTCGCCCAGATTGACTTTTGTTTTGTAATAACTATTGATTTACAATGCAGATACATTTTTTTTTGTATTCAAAATAAATATTTTTGCAAAATAGAAGTTTGCCAAGGTGTACTGATGAAGGTGAACCAACCACTCTCACAGCTGACTGAGGTAAACACACAATCGATCTTGAACCGAATCGGCAATTTTAATCTTTATTACCATATAGGTTTTCACACCTAATTATTTGAAATTCAGTCAAAAGTTTGTGTTTAATTTAATTATTGATAGAAAATCAGGATTCAGAGCAAAAATTTCTTAAAGTTAGTAGAATTGTTTTAAGCCTCTAGCCTAACAACTCGCCCTGACGGACTTTTGTTCTGTAATAAATATCAATTTACAATGCAGATACATTTTTCTGTACTCAAAATAAATATTTTTGCATAACAAAAGTCTGCCAAGGTGTGCTGACAATCTAAAAGGGGAAATATCTGCTAACTTTAGCCAGCCACTGATCAGCTGACCAAGATATAAACACTGATGATCTGAAGGGGGAACATCTGCATATTTTAGCTCTGAAACCTACTTTTTTAATTGAGTTATATTAAGTACAACTTTTTTTATTGGATTTCAGGTAATTAGGTGAGTATGAGCCACTGTGGCAAAAAAAATTAAAATGTTTTCCAATGAAAAGTGCCTATTCGGTATTCAGTCTCACTGAGTTGGGTGATCTAAGTTGATTAGGAGTGGATCCCACTGAGTTTATCCATAAGAAAATATTTTTTAAAATTGCCTATGAATTTTATTGTGTCCTAGCCTTCTGTAAATTTTACTGTGTTATGCAATAAACTATTTATAGTGGCATTTGAGAAAGGTAAGAGGCAAATGGGATATTGCCATGAGTTAGGAACTGGTGGCGTGAAGCAGGTTTGTGGCCAAGATGGGTTTCATGTGTGAAAATATCTTCTTGTGTTTGTTACAAATGGCCTTTATCGAGTCAAAACCTTGCCAAAATTATACTGTGTTGTGCAGCAGACTGCTTCTAGTTTTATGGAGAGAATAATGGCTGGACTTTTGTGAAATTTCCCTGACTTGTACGGTCATTTGTCTGGCATTAGATAATATTGTGTGGCCTCAGCCAGAGTCCGGGAAATCTGAATTCCGGGAAATAGGGGTCCGTCAAATCGAGGGTCGAGTGTATGTATATATACAGTAGGCGCGGAAAGTATTGACGCTTTTTTGCCGACGTCATTCTTTTTCACGTTAAGTGAAGTAGGGTCAATACTACCCTCCCCTGTGATGCAAAATGAACTGACGCTTTTTCAACGGGAGCTGGCAACCCTGCTTGATAGGTTTGGCACCACAGGAGCAGGCTCAGTAATGTTTGGGCAGCCACAGGAGGAGGATTGTCTCTGTGTGTGATGCACCACAAGGGCATTTTTTGACTCAAATAACACAGTTATTTGGTTACCTACCACATTCTCATCATGCCTAAAGTAACCACAAGCAAGGACAAACGTGTGGAAGTGATTACTTTATACAAAGCTGGCCACAAACTCCCATTTATTGCAAATCAGATGGTGTTAGACTGAGGACAGTGCAGAGACTGGTGAAGCGGTTCAAGGACAGTGGGGAGGCCATTCCTCCCACTCCACTTCCCAAGCCTGGGAGACCTCGTAAGACAACCTTCAGGACCCGTCAGCTGATCTCAAGGCAAGTTAGCAAGGATCCAAGGCTAACAGCATGGGATTTAAAAGAAAAGAACCCACAGTTGCTGGCAGATGTGTCTGTCAGAAGTGTGCAGCAGCTGTTGCATGACGATTTTTGTAAGAAATATCTTGCCTGGAGTGAGGAGCAATGGAAAACTGTGCTTTGGAGTGATGAGTCAACATTTACTGTCACTGGTACCCCTTCATCACGAGTGTACCGCAAACCAGGCAGTGACCCCCTGGATCCTAAGTACACTTCCAAGTTTGTTAAATACCCAGCCTCACTCATGGCTTGGGGCTGCTTTACATATTATGGTGTTGGTGAGTTGGTAATTCTACCTGCAAATGAAAAAGTGAACCAGAACAATTATTTGGAGCTCTTATGTGATGTTTTAAGTGACTCTTTTGATAAAACCAAGGCAAGAGTATTTATGCAAGATTCTGCCCCTGCACATGTTGCAAAGTCAGTGAAACAGTGGCTAACAGACTGTGAGGTTCCCTTTATTCGAGACTGGCCCGGAAACAGCCCAGATATCAATCCCATTGAGAATTTATGGGCGCACATGAAGCGGCAGCTGCGTAGTATGGACACATCATCTTTGCCTAAACTTGAGGCTGCAGCTATGGAGCAGTTTTAGTCCATCTGTTCTGCAAAACTACGCCATCAGTCTCCCCAGACACCTTAAGAAGATAATAAAGGTGAATGGGAATGCCAGTAAATACTAAATTCAATGGTGAGTGATAGTTTATTTGTTTCTCCTTGCTAACCACAAGAATGTTTTCTTTTTTTAAGATGGTGTCAACACTTTCTGCACCTACTGTATATATATATATATATATATTCACACACACACACATATATATTCACCCAACTCTCGGGAATCGCCCGTTCAGCTATAGCGTTTTACTGCTATCACACATGTATAAAAAACCTACCCAGATTCCTTTATGACGCACTAAGTTCTTGCTATCACACACCAGCCTTGTGGATCGAGCGAAAAAATGCTTGACCAAGTGGACACGCAGCGACCTATTTTGCTCTCGTGTTCCTGAACTTGATTCTCCTGAATTCATTACTCTCTGGCTTCGGCTATCCTGTCATTCTCTGACTAAATATATCTGTGCTGTTTACTTATCGCCTAATTCTACTGACTATCAAAAATTTTTCAACTACTGTATCTTACTTCTACGATGGAACACATTCTATCCATTTCTCCTTTCTCTGAAGTCTCCATTCTTGGAGACTTCAATGTTCACCACTACCTTTGGCTCTCCTCTCCTTTCGCTGATCCACCTGGTGAACAAGCCTACACCTTTTCTATTCTTAATGACCTAGAGCAGCTTGTACAGCACCCTACCCGTATCCCTGACCGCCGTGGAGAGAGCTCCAACATACTTGACCTTTTCCTAACAACTAATCCTTCTGCTTACACTGTTAATCTTTTTTCTCCATTGGGCTCCTCCGATCATAACCTTATTACCTTAACCTGTCCTATCGCTCCTGTGCGGCCTGTGGACCCTCCAAAGAAACGTCGTCTGTGGGACTTTGGAGCTGCGGATTGGGAGGCCCTCAGGCAGTACCTCTTTGATTTTCCTTGGAATGATTATTGCTTCCATGGCCGGGAGCCATCTGAGTGTGCCTTACGCATTACAGAAGTTATTCTCTCGGGCATGGAAGCATACATTCCTTTCTCATATCCTTTGTCTAATGCAAGAAAGCCTTAGTTTAATCACGCTTATTCTCATGCTGTCCGCAACAAGGAGAGGGCCTACAAAAGGTACCGGAGCCAACCCACCGATGAATCACATCTTTCTTATGTTTCTGCCCGGAATCGTGCTAAGTCTTTTCTTCGTTCTGCTAAAAATTATTTCATCCACACTAAATGTTCTCAACTCTCCAGCTCGAATTCTTTATGCTTCTTTTGGCACCTTGCCAAAAATCTTTCTAACAACTTTACCTCATTATCTTTCCCTCCTCTTTTCTACTCTGATGGCTCTGTAGCTGTTTCTTCTACTGATAAAGCAGATCTCTTTGCTCAGACTTTCTCCTCCAATTCCACCTTAGACGATTCCGGTGCTATTCCTCCATCACTTCCCCCCTCTGACTTCCTTATGGCTGACATTAAAATTTCTTTAGCTGATATACTTACGGCCATCACTGGTCTCAATACTAACAAGGCATATGGGCCTGATGGGGTCCCTCCTGTTGTCCTCAAGAACTGTGCTTCAGTGCTTACACCCTGCCTAGGTAAACTCTTTTGCCTTTGTCTCTCAACTTGTACCTTTCCTTCTTGCTGGAAGTTTGCTCTCATTCAGCCAGTCCCAAAGAAGGGTGACCATTCCCAACCCTTTAACTATCATCCAATTGCTTTAACATCCTGTGTTTCGAAAGTGTTTGAGTCTATTCTTAACAGAAAAAGTTTAAAGCATCTTCCCTATCACAACCTTCTTTCTGATCGTCAGTATGGGTTCCGTCAGGGACGCTGCACTGGCGATCTCACCTACCTTTCAGACTCCTGGTCATCCTGCTTTCGGGACTTTGGCGAAAGCTTTGCCATTGCTCTTGACATCTCAAAGGCTTTCGATCGAGTCTGGCATAAATCTTTAATTTTTAAACTGCCCTGTTAAGGATTCTATCCTTCTATCTGTGCCTTCATCTCTAGCTTCCTTTCTGGTCGTTCTATAGCTGCTGTTGTAGACGGCCATCGCTCTTCTCCTAGATCTGTCAACAGTGGTGTTCCTCAGGGTTCTGTCCTATCACCAACTCTCTTCCTTTTATTCATCAATGACCTTCTAATCTGTACCTCTAACCTTATCCACTATTTCTCTGATGATTCCACCCTTCACGTCTCCTTTCCGTTCCCGCTACGTCTGTCTCAGCAGTTGCTTCAGCAAACAAGGGATAAGGCTATGGCACACCTTATGTCTGACTTGGCTCGTATCTTTGACTGGGGTAAAAATAATCTTGTTGTTTTTAATGCATCAAAGACTCAATTCTTACACCTATCAACCTGCCAAAATCTTCCACAGGAGTACCCACTGATGTTTAATAATGTACAGCTCGCTCCTGCATCATCCTTGAACATGCTTGGGGTTTCATTCTCTCGGGATTTATCTTGGAAGGAACATATTACTTCTCTTGTGAAATCTGCTTCCAAGAGATTAGGGTGCTAAGCCGACTCCGAACCTTCTTTACCCCTGCACAGTTGTTGACTTTGTACATGGGTTTTATTCACCTCTGCTTAGAGTACAACTCTCATGTGTGGGGAGGCTCCCCACTTGCAGCCCTTCTCAATAGGGTGGAGTCAAAGGCTTTTCGTCTCATTAACTCTCCTCCTCTTACTAGCTCCCTTCAACCTCTTGTCTCTTCGCGCATTGTTGCATCTTGATCTCTTTTCTATCGCTACTTCAATGGCTACTGTTCCTCTGAACTGTCTGCTTACATCCCTCCAGCTCAACGATGGGCATGTAGCACCCGTCTAGCAACAAACTCTCATTCCTTTTGTGTCCAACTCTAATTCAAGAGTTAACCGTTATTCCCAGTTCTTCATTTATGCAACCGGTCAACTCTGGAACTGTCTTCCTCTGTCTGTATTTCCTACTTCCTATGATCTCCAGTTCTTTAAACGCAGTGTGTCCAGTCATCTCGAAATGAACAGTGGATCTTGAATTTGGCTCTCTTTTTGTATTGTTTTTGGTTGTTCTTGAAAGGAACAGTTTGTGGGCCCTCGGCCTTTCGTTCTTTCTTCCTTGCATTAAAAAAAAAAAAAAAAAAAGCTGACCAACCAAAACATTCAAGATGGCAGAGGATGCTGCTCAAGCAGTGATTGAAGAAGTTCATTTGATAAAGTCTGTATGCTCGTGTGAATAAAACTCCACTGTAATACATTAATAACCACTTTTATATTCGTGATGATGATGATGATGATGGGAGGCCTTATACTTCGTCCTGGCTTAAAGATAGATGCTTCGTCACGAACACTTTCATAGCGGTTTTACAAACAAACCTATAAACTAGTCACTGCAGTATTCCCAAAGACTTTTAAATGTTTCATTACTTAACACAATGAATTTGGTGAAGTTCAACCTCCTCATAGAAGTGAAAAAAGTCCACAGTTGGAACACTTGCAGTACACAGCTGAAGCAACCGCCATCTTCTTTATTTATAAATAGTGGAGCGCGCCAATAAAGTCTGTACAGTATGCTCATTTTTTTTACTATAATATGTTATTATGTGGTACAAAACGGGTGTCTTTGGGGTAAATATTGAGGTCATGGCACCAGTTAGAATTATTACCTTAAGTTCTTCACTTCG
>JAGKTI010017336.1:0-18601 GCA_018397915.1 Birgus latro | reverse complement strand
CTATTGAAGTGATAGGACAGGTTAAGTAAATAAAGTTTCTGTCGGAGGAGACCAGTGGAGAAAAAAATTGAGAGTGAACAGAATAATTAGTCGTAGGATAAAACTTGAGTAAGCTGGAACTCTTAAAAAAGCTCAAGGATACAACAAAGTTGTAGTAGATACTACTTTAGCTCAAAATAGAAAAGGTGTATTTATGTTCACCAGGAGAATAAGTGAATGGAGAGCAGAGCGACAGGTAGTGAACACAGAAGTTGCCAGAAGGTCGATTTTAGAGAGGGGAGAAGTTAAACAAGAAGCTGTGCCTGGCACAGCAAACCCGTCCCCGGCAGTCATATTGGTGCTGACGTATAAACACAACAGGATATCTAGTCAAAGATGTCACATATCAAATTTGGATGAAATCGGGTGAAAATTGACGATTTTATGCCCAATTGAAATTTTAGGCCCGACCTACTTGACACTGACCCCCCTACCGCTAACTGGGGGTTGACCCTCTGATATAATGAGGCATGTTATAGGATGCAGATTTGAAAGATGCACCTTTAGGTTTTAGTTTCATATCTATTTGACGAATTTTAAAATAGTTATGGCGAAAAAAACGATTTTTACATTTTACATTTTGAGACCTACAGCCTGGGCCTTGGCCCAATTTGGCCAAAAAATTTAATCAGGTGATCAGAAGCTCATAACCCATCATCCCTGAAATTTTAGTCAAAATCGCACCAGTAGTTCTCGCGTAAAGATGTTACCAGACAGACAGACAGATAGACAGGCAAACCAAGTGAAAATACCTGTCCCACAGCCCCTCTGGGGCGGGGATGGGTAAAAAATGTGTTAAAGATAGTCAAAGAAGTCAGAAAAGTTAGTAGAGCTAGGGGATAAGTAAGGAACTCTTAATATAGTTACTCAGGAACTGACAGGATAGCCTTAGAAGGAGTTCAGAGAATCTAGAAGATTCAACTTTTGGAACACAAGAACAAGCCAGGTTGTTGTGTACTGTACATATACACTACAGCCACGACTAGCTCTGCAAATTGTATAAGAGCTAGTAGGAGGACACAGAGTAGGCTATGGGCCGCTGTCATTGGCTTCAGTCAACTGGCATTCGAAAAGGAAGAGAAGGTGAGGTTTAGAGAAGGACAGGTGATGTCCAACAGAGGGGATGTTGAAGGAAAGAACAAGAATGCTGAAGAAACTGATAGCAAGTGAGACACACAGTGGTCTTGGACCCCTCAGTATCTCATAACAAAGAGGGGAGCCGATTATCTTTTTCTTTTCAATACTGCAAAAGATTATGGCATTTTTGGCAAATCAATCTATACCGTTGCACCCAATTCAGCCTGTCGGTGTGTCTGTCTGTCTGCCTGTACCTTTACTTCTCCTAGGTATTGGATGAATTTTAATGAAACTTGCCAGGTTACTCCGAAGGTTTCAAACTATACATGTCTACAATTTCCCAACCATGGATTTTAGGCAGGTCAGCCATCATGACGGGTAATAAAATAATCTCAGAAATTAGGAAAGGAGGGCAGATGTGATTTTGATATGTTAATTCATGCTGTTCAGTGGACTCTCGCAAGTAATGTGATATTTACAAAGCGTGATCCCCCACCCCCCAATAATTCTTGGGGGTCAGCCCCCTTCCCTAAAATAGCAAAGCTTCTCAAGTCAGTTCGTTTGGTTCCTTGATAATGTCCTCAACTATATAAAAATTTCCACAATTATTTTCATGGGGTCATCCCCAATAAAGTACATGAGGGTGGTGAAGGACACGTACGACGATAGTGTAAGTGCAGTGAGATGTGCAGTAGGAATGACTGAGGGTTACAAGGTGGAGGTGGGGTTGCATCAAGGATCGACTTTAAGCCCCTTCTTGTTTGTAATGGTGATGGACAGATTGACAGATGAGATTAGACAGGAATCTCCATGGACAATGATGTTTGCGGACGACATTGTGATATGTAGTGAGAGCCGGGAGGAAGCCGAGGCAGAGCTAGAGAGATGGAGATATACACTGGAGAGAAGGGGAATGAAAGTAAGTAGAAGCAAGACTGAGTACATATGTGTTAATGAGAGAGATGACAGAGGAACCGTGAGGCTGCAAGGTGTAGAGGTGGCAAAGGTAGATGAATTCAAATACTTGGGTCAACTGTACAAAGAAATGGAGAGTGTGGTAGAGAGGTAAAAAAGAGAGTGCAGGCTGGATGGAGTGGGTGGAGAAAGGTGATAGGAGTGATCTGTGATAGAAGGGTCTCTGCAGAAATGAAAGGGAAAGTTTATAAGACTGTAGTGAGGCCAGCCATGTTGTACGGAACGGAGACGGTACCACTGACAAAAAGACAGGAGGCAGAGCTGGATGTAGCAGAATTGAAGATGTTGCATTTTTCACTAGGAGTGACGAGGCTGGATAGAATTAGATATGAACATTTTAGAGGGACAGTGCACGTGCATCAGTCTGGGGACAAAGCTAGAGAGGCGAGACTGAGATGGTTTGGACATGTGGGGAGGAGGGATGAGGAGTATGTCGAGAGGAGGATGCTGGAAAAGGAGCTACAAGACAGGAGAAAGAGAGGAAGGCCAAAGAGGTTTATGAAGGAGGACATGCGGGTGGTACGTGCAACAGAAGAAGATGCAGTAGACAGAGTAAGATGGAGATGGGTGATCCGCTGTGGCGACCCCTAAGGGGAGAGCCGAAAGAAGATCCCACTCCAAATTTATAAAGGATACAAGATGAGGGAAGGAGTCATATATTACTTTGATATCTTAGTACATGTTGAAGAATTAGATTTCATTCTCTAACTGCTGCTACTACTACTACTACTACTACTGTAAACACTTATTACTACAACGATTCATATTATTACTACTATAGCTATTAATATTGCTACTACTACTACTATTCGGTAATTCTTTCAAATCGACATGCATATCGCAGGACTGATTATGCATTTTCCATGTTTTATCTGAATGAACAGTAAGAAACTACACATTTACATTCTGAAGGAGACTTAACCTGTCCCGTACCGACCACTTTTTTACCCAACCCACCCCTAGAAGCTGACCAATTTTCAACTTGTCTTTTTGTGGCTCAAACCTCTGCTTTTGGTGAGAAACATCGAAAATTCAGCGAGAAAGCGTTCACCTGAAGTGAAAAATGCCCTAAACAGGTGAGACTCCTCACCTGGCTATTGCTTTCTATGAAGCTGCACTCCATAAAAGACGATCCCTATGCTAGGGAAAGTTCACCAAAACCACTGAGCCTAGTAAATATTTATGCATTTGGTACGAATTTATATGTTTACAAGAATATATTTGTTTTCACACAATAACATAGGCGATACAAGCGTTGTTCACTCACCAAACACATCAACATACTGCACCTACCTTGGCGACATTACCTCCTCATTAGTTCTATTCATTACTAACTCTGATGCCACGTAACCTTTGTCCTCCACGTTGGGAATCACTTTCGCCTTGAATTTCGTCGTCGGAGAGGCTGTGGTGCTGTGTGTCTTTACTGGCCAGGTCACTGCTAACTGGTGAATTGCAAGAAAATGGCACACCCCCTGAGGGGGGGTTACACAGGGTCAGGCAGTGTCGCCACCTGGCTGGGGATAGAGGAAGGTCTCCCACATTTGGGGTAGGCGGTTGTCCAGTCGGTAGAGAGGTGGCCTGTAGTCTAATGGACCCAGGTTCAAATCCCCGCTGGGGCAGGGAACAGTTTAAGGGTTTGAATTTCATAAAATCAGGCTCTACTGATATCTCCAGAAGACCTGTCGACATGTCATAAAAAAAAATGCTAATACCAATATACCAGTCCTGTATGTGACAGCCCTAGCATGTATTCAACATGGACGGTGGGTGTTAGCGCCGAAGTGGTGACATGTAGAGGTGTATGGTACGTAGGCAGACTGCTGGCCCTTGATAGCAGGCTGTGAAGCCTATGCCCAGAGTCAGACGTAAAAAAAAATGCCTACCAAAAATCTCGCACGAAACTTTAAAAATCTGCAAACGACGGGCCTTTCAATTGCAGAATGTACGATGCACATTGTTGGGTGTCACGAATTTCCTAGAGCGTGAAATTAGTATCCCAATTCGTAGCATTGTGGGAACGATTGAATATTTCTGAAATCCATAGAATTTTGCTCATTCTCTTAACCGTCCGCTCGTGTACTTATATTTGCATCAAGTTTTCAAAACTTTCGTCATTTTCTCGTGGGTGACTGTTTCTTTGTACAGACAGTGCATTCCACTGAGCGATTTTTTGTGAATTATCGTTCCCTTACACTTGCCTCGCTGGCCGTCGAGTTAGCCACGCCCTTTTCACATGCCCTTGTGTTGGGCAGCATCGAGCCTTAGTCGTCTCTCGACAGTTACGGAGCATGGAAGTGCTGTGCGCAAAGCTCGAGTGGGTCTCTTATCGTAGCGATCACGAAGTCTCATCACTATCGGCATATTCCCGAAGCTCCCACCAACCTGGTGACCGACTGAACCAGCGGCGGTCTCATCTCCACTGACCAGTATTTCTTTTGTTTTTCCAAGGCTTAAGATTATTTAGATATTTAGCTCAGTGCGTTATTTAGCTATTGGTTTGAGTGCTTGAGTGAGTGCATTTCCCTTTCTTTGATTTTGAATAGATTCATGTAACAAATTTATTTTCATGTAATTAATAAATTTACAGTTCGTTTTCTTGAGCTTTGTTAAATGTAACAGTCGTGTTTGACTTCCGAGCATTTAGTACACTTTCGCTACTCCAGGTTAGCACAACTTCTTACATTAATCACGACTGGTACTTAGGCCAGCTCTTGGTATTAATTCTTAAATCCGTTGTGCCAGCTAGGAGTCCGGCTCAGCCGAGATCCTGTTTATTATTATTTATTATTAATTATTGAATGTTAAGGGGTGAACTAACTTCCTCAGAGGCCAACAGTATAGTAATACAGCCTTCTTGAGTGATTAGTCTCTGCTGTGTACTGTTGATAAAGTTTATAAAATTCTCGGCTCCAGAGAATTGGCAAAATAAGCCAGCATAAAAGCGAAATTGCCACTTGATTTCACGAGTCGATTCTTCCATGTCAATCGATTCAATAGTTATTTCTATTGTCCATAGACATATTCCCATTCCCTCGTGACATCTGGCTTCACATTAATTTATATATAAAGTATATTCCCATTTTTCCCCTGACATTGGGTCTCAGCATGAAAAACAACTTGCGACGTGCATCGTACGTCGCGGGAACGGGGCGGGTTAAGGTTTATCATCATGTATAAATTCTGAAAAAAAAAAAATTGTGTAGTAATAGGCGTGGAATTATATATAGGTAGAGGAAAATGTTTAGGAGAGTGTTAGGGAATATTTTTTACAGTACTGAACCACTGATAAAAGGTCAGCACATGAAGATGATCAAGAGTTAGTTCCTGAGTGAAATGAAAGCCCTAACTATCCCTATCACCAGCTTTCCATCAACCTTGGGAAGTGCCCTGTTCAGCCGATGTTGTAGTATCCTCCCTTGATTCACAACACGTACAACCGATAGAAAAGATTCTCTTTGACCATTCTAGGAAGATAAAAGGTAGGAGGAAAGATAGAATTAAAGATAAGAGGTTCATAAATAAAAATTCGCTTTATACAAAACTGAAGAAAAAAATATGAAAAACAGACAGGGAATGGAAAAAAAACAAATCACAATAATAGGTAAGCAGAATTCGCTGACTTGAAAATCAGAATAATTAACTGGTCAGAAGTATGGTAAAAACAAAATAATGCAATAAAGAGATACACACCAGACCAGTCATTCATTGAAGAATATGAGGGAACTGAGAAAAAAATACATTAATGAATTTCTTAAATATCGTAATGAAGAGATCGTGGTTATGCAGTAATTATTAAGATATATGAACAGCAAGTAAATCATCTAGAGAAAAAATGATATCTTGACAGAGATGTAAATAAAGTGATCAGGTATAATGTGGAATTTTTTAGGGACAATTTTATATTAACACATCAGTAATCATTATCATCAGGAGCATGAGATATATTAGGCCCAAACTAAAAGGGATACGGAAAAAGACAAATTTATAAAGACTTTTAGGTCAACTAAAAAATATTATGAAACAGGACAATTTCGAAAGGAGAAGGGTATAATGAAATAAAATATACAAGAAAAAAATAGGGGGTGGGTGACGGCCTCACATCTTTCCCCTATCACCTACATATACTTATCAGTTTTTAACAGGTCCAAATTTCAGAATAATTCATAAATCATCTGGTCACAAACTTTGGGGAAGTTATGATATAAGAAAAATCTACCTCACCCTACTACAATGTCTCACAACTCTTACTCTATATTAAAACAGCGACAAAAATAAACAGGAATAAATGCATAGTCTAAATGTAGTATAAGTTAGAAGAAGGTAATATAAATTAGTAGTGTAAGTGTAACCCTAAACTTAAATATTATTGTATGCACAGTGCAATGTCTAGCCACTAGTTACATATTAAAGTTTAGTCTTAGTTGATATTCATAATGAGAGTATGACTATTCTATTGATAGTACTGGATCGAGGATTTGTATGAATATGATTGACTTTTATACATGTGGATCAGCCGATTCCCAGCGAAAGCGCATAGCCGCGAAGTTTTGGCAAGAGTTTAACAATCGAGAACGTCTACCTTTATATTTTGTTCGTGAAATTTGCATGACAGTGTTAATAGTGCTTCCCTTTTTGACTATGTAGTGGTGAACTGAACGTTGACTGGGTTCTAATTGCTGATGATAGTCATTGGTAAATGTAAAATTTGCGTTATTATTACACTCGTGTTGTTAAGCCCAACAACCGCGACATAGTAATAGATTGTTCAGATTCTCACTTATCTCGGCTTCGATGTAATTAAAATTCCTGTACACTTACATCGGAAGTCAATTCTCTATGTGTGTCGAATGTAAACGTATTTTTCATATTCTTTAGAGGCTTGTAAAAAAACATTAATGTTGCAAAGTGATCAGCCAAAGTCATAGCCAATTCTCGGATACTAGGATAGAAGTTTATTTAAAACAGAGAGGAGCGTGAGATCATCAGACCACTGCTCCTATCGTGCAGGTTAGTGTCAAGCTCTTTCTCGAAATTCCCCCTTTGTGTGATATAAATTCTCATATACATTAGTAAGTTAACTTTGTAATCTTTCCCCTGATTCCCTATTGTACCAATTAATGAGACCACCGCTCCTATCTCCACTGTGGAGATCGCGTCCACCTGAGCCACCAGGCTCGGGTTTATCTGCCTAACGCCCGTTTACACTAAATTCTCTCCTTAGCTCACGTAATCCAAGTGAATATCGGCTGGTTCATTTTGAATAATCCATCCATTCGATATACTGCTTCTAATTGCATAAGATTTTGAGTTGAGGTTCATACGAGTTTTTAGCCCTAAGAGAATATCGAATATTGTGTCCTTTTGAATATTGCACTTGAATATTGTGTCCAATTTGCATATGGTCTTTAAACTGTTTTGTATATTTAGTCTTGAGAGAATATTCTTTGGTGATAATGTTTTGTATATTCTTCCTGAAGAGTCCGTCTGAGACCACGGGATTACTATATTCAAATGTATCAGCATCATTTTGAGTGTTAATTCAGTTTGTCTTGCCTACATAGAACTTGTCGCATTATTCACTTTTTTTTTTTTTTTTTTGTAAATGCTGCCACTTGAATTATCAGGGGAGTTCTTGATCAGCCTCTTCATCACTGTGCGTACATGAATTACTGAACATTACATTTACATTCCACCTTCTTGTCAGATAAGGAAGTTTGGAAAATTTCTCGCTGTACGATAAAATTAGAAGATTAGTTACCACAGCAACAAGTTGTCACCGGGAGAATTTTGTTACCAGTGTAATGTTCAGATTTTTAGTGTCACCGTAATGAATAGAAACTTAGAGATTATGCTGCCACCAGAGTAATGATGATCGGACAATAGAGAATATGGAAAATGGGGTAGCGTGATCTTATTGTCAAATAGGGCAGCGACATGCATCGCGAGACATGCAAAAAATCCTGATGTCCGCACCCATACCTGGCCAGAAGAATTTATCGGCTATTTTCATGCAGGCCTTTCCCTGTGAAAAATGACCAGTCAAAGAATTTTCATGTCCAATAGACAAAATAACAGGCCGGCAATCTTTAGGGACAACAAGGGAGAGTGTACCAACCTTCTCAGGGTGCTTGGATGAGATACACTTACGGACCGAAGATACTGGAATGACGACCCATCCTTGAATCTCTCCACTTCGTTGGAGTTGGCCTTGTCCCAAAGTCTTGCTAGAGTGGGGCAAGGTTCTTGCAGACTACCGAATTCTTCTGGGGTTATGGTTAGAGGGTGAATTTCTGGCAGTATCAGTGGATGGACTCGCTTCACTCTGCCACTTCGAGTCTGGACCACGTTGACTTGGCTCTGGACAGAACAGGATTCCTGTGCAGGGGGTGGATTGGCTATGTCTCCACACGATGGCAGACGGGTGATGTTCTACCGGAGGTGGAGTCTGGAAGAACTGGAGGATCATCAAATAAAGGATTGTTAGGATCACGTGCCCCAGGAATGTTACCTGTAAGTATGGTAGAGCGCTTCATTGGGGCTCTTACCGCGTTGACCCATCCCTCGTAGTACGGGCAGCGGATGTAGCAGTGAACAACGGGGAACTCGCTAACCCGCCCCAGGAAGTCTTCTACTTGCACCTTGGGACACGAGGAAACGTCGGCATCGGGAACTGCCTCTTCAGACACTATGGCTGTGTTGCAGCCAGTGTCCCTGATGATGGTCGAGGTCCAAGGGCCGTTAGTAGTGCCTGCAACAGAAAAATCCAAAGGGATTCATTCATGCAAAATCCTACCTTGTCTTTTGATTGATCCACTGCTCCATCCTTAAAAGCACGAGGGATCTTTGGACAGCGAGCCTTAAGATGGCCTTCTTCCCCACAGTTGTAACACTTTGACCGAGAAGTGTTCTTTGCAGTGGATTGGAAGGTGATTGTGGCTTGTGAAGCTTTGGGACTAGCACCCATGGGCTTCTTGTGTGAGGCAGAAGGCTTTCCTGGGGAACTGGTGGAGGTGTGCTTAGGGTAAGCATTGTGTGCAGTTGCCCAAACATCGGCCTTCTCCACTGCTGTCCTTAGGTCTGAGACCTGTTCTTTGTTGAAAAGGTGCATGTCTGGGAGGAGGGAGGCAAGAAACTGATCTAGAACCATAAATTCATGGAGGTCTTTGAATGTGTGGGGAACCTTGCAGGCTTCCAACCAGGAATCGAAAAGCGGTTGTAGGCGGGTTGTGAACTGCCGGTAATTCTCTTCGACTTTGATCTTGTTCCTGAAGTCCAGTCGGCATCATTCAGGCATTTTATCAAGGCCAGTCAGCAATGCCTTCTTGAGGAAAGAAAAGTCACTTATGGTGTTAGTGTCAAAAGTGGAGAATAATTCAGCAGTGTCCCCAGTTAATGAGCTCCCCAACCTAATAGAGAGAGAATCTTTATCCACATTCAGTAGTTGAGCTATTCTCTCAAACCTAGTCAGACAGGAGGCAATGTCCTCACCTTCATTGTAGACAGGAAGGCTAGGTCGTTTCACAAATTGGCCTAGCTGCTGTTGTTGAGAGTCTGTCGACTGTTTGGTCAACCCGAGTTTTGCCAGCTCAAACTGCCGCTCCTTCTCCCTTTCTTCACGCTCTCGTTCCTTCTTCTTCTCCTTCTCTTCACGCTCTCTTACCTTCTCCTTCTCTTCATGCTCTTTGGCTCTTTCATCTCTCTCAATTGCTTCCTGTGCAAGGACAAATTGGTACACATCGCTCTTCTCTAACCCGAGACTTTCAGCCTGAGCCCTGAGTTCTTCGATGGTAGAAAACTAATACATTGTGACAATACAAAGTACTACCCATTAATTACAAAAACAAACACGAAAGAACACGTAAACAGTACCAGTCCTGACAACGGAGAGACCTGACGTCCCAACACACTTTACTGGCTAAAGTGCTAATAGACACGATCACTAGCCGGAAGATTACCTTCGCGGCTACTTGCTCAACCAGAACAAGGGCGGTTAAAAGGATTAACCTGCAATTAACCATGAAAGGAGATTAGAAGGCTCTTAACCTGCACCTAATCTATACTCAAACCACAATTAACACTGTCATGAGCACTCCTGCACCTCACACTAGTGAGTGCGGTAGCAGCACAAAACAACTTTGAACAACTTGTGCGCTCACGGCACCTTACCTGTCCACCACCAAACTCACGGCACACTACAGTACTGGGAATCCTGGCGAGGTGCGCCACTTGTGAGGAGACGAGTGCGAATACCTCTCACTTCCCTTCTCCACAGATCCAGGAATGCCAAAGCTAAATAATGTAGGGTTAGAACCATGAGCAGGTGGCACGTAAAACAACAGAAAAATGCGGAGAGTTTTAATGAAACTCTCTTACCAATAATAAGGGCAAAACAGTATTTACAATACACAAAAACACACACAATAACAACAGCCAGCCAGAGTGGAGAGAGAGAGAAAGCAGTGCTCACTTCAAGTCGTGGGAGCTCTCTCTGCCATCTTGTCCCGGATCAAGCAACAGGTAGTCTCTGTTGAAGCGTTGAGACAGGCTCGAAAATGTGGAATGGGCGATGAGACACCAACTGGAGAAGATGTCGAACTAATCTCGAGGGCGACAGGTGTCTCAAGTGAAGCAGCAGATGAATACAGTGGAATTATCCCCTTATAGAAGCAGTATATCAAATGGATGGATTATTGAAAGTGGACCAGGCGTTAGGGACATAAACCTGAGCCAGGCGGCTCATGTGGACATGATCTCCGCAGTGGAGATAGGAGCGGTGGTTTCATTAATTGGTACAAAAGGGGATCAGGGGAAAGATTACAAAGTTAACTTACTAATGAATATGAGAATTTATATCACACAAAGGGGGAATTTCGAGAAAGAGCTTGACACTAACCTGCATGGTGGAGATAGGAGCAATGGTCTGACGATCTCACGCTCCTTTCGGTCTTAAACTTCCATCCCTGTATCCGAGAATTGGCTATGACTTTGATCACTATGCAACAACATTAATGTCTCTTTACAAACCTCTAAAGAATATGAAAAATACGTTTGCATTCGACACACATAGAGAATTGACTTTCGATGTAAGCATACGGGAACTTTAATTACATCGGAGTCGAGATGAATGAGAATCTGAACAATCTATTGCTATGTCACAGTTGTTGTGCTTAGATGACTGACAACACGAGTGCAATTACGCAAATTTTACATTTACCAGTGACTGTTATTAGCAATTAGAACCCAGTCAACTTCAATTCACTACTACATTGTCAAAAAGGGAAGCACTGTTACCACTGTCATGCAAATTTCAAGAACAGAACATAAAGGCAGATATTCGCGATTGTTAAACTCTTGCCAAAACTTCGCGGCTATGCGCGTTCACTGGGAATCGGCTGATCCACATGTATAAAAGTCAATCATATTCATACAAATGCTCGATCCAGTACTATCAATAGAACAGTCATACTCTCATTATGAATATCAACTAAGACTAAACTTGAATATGTAACTAGTGGCTAGACATTGCACTGTGCATACAATAATATTTAAGTTTAGGGTTACACTTACACTACTAATTTATATTACCTTCTTCTAACTTATACTACATTTAGACGATGCATTTATTCCTGTTTATTTTTGTCGCTGTTTTAATATAGAGTAAGAGTTGTGAGATATTGTAGTAGGGTGAGGTAGATTTTTCTTATATCATAACTTCCCCAGAGTTTGTGACTAGAAGATTTATGAATTATTCTGAAATTGGGACCTGTTAAAAAACTGAAAAGTATACATAGGTGATAGGGGAAAGATATGAGGCCGTCAGGCTCTTGGATAACTGATGAGAGGTTTGAGCCGCACTCACCTTGCAGAACACGCAAGATAGCCTTGTCTGTCTCAGGGGAGGTTAATGTGGCACAAGTGTAATTGCCAGAATGAGCTGGTGTGACGGCTGGAATGGTTAGGGTGCTGGTGTAAGTGTAGGCGGACGATCGCTCTGTTCTCACACTCCATTCCAATTTGGAATCTAGTGGGTGTTCACCCTGTAGAAGCACAAGGCCAGTCGAGGAGGAGGAACAGGCGTAAGTGGAGAAAAGGTGACTATTGAGGAGGTAAGGAAGAAATGCAGTAGAAGGATTCAGGTATTTTGAAATGGTTTAATCAAGATAATAAATATACGTAAGCAATGCTGGCAAACTGGTATAATGAAGACCAAATGCGACAAAAAATAATAAGAGAATATATAATCAGATAATGGGAGAACTTATACCCGTTAAGTGCGCTTTGTGAGAGCATGACGAGCAAGCGAGCGTTTGTACATACGCCTATCATCATAATTTCATCCTGGCGTAGACTTTCAATATTTCTGGTGGGGTAGTTGAACAATAACAGAAGAATAATTGAGCTAAATGATTTACTTTCTCGTGTTTTCTCTCTTTCACATTTTCTCTCTGGATGTGCATATAGTGAGGCGCCATAGCATTTATCACACGAGCAATGTTCCATTTTCTGCTCCAGATTTGCCTTGTCAACGAACTGCATCGGTAAACGCTTGGCTATTGATTGAGTGATAAAGCCCTGAAATGGGGCAATTACCTTTGCTGATTTTACCCCTCAAGCCTAGAAAAAAAGTTCATGTAAAATAATGAAATTAATATCCGATGTTTAACTGGTAGAATTCATGAAAGAAAACATAGTGTTACAACAGCAGATATTCTTTAATTCGATTTCAGAGTGGATCATGACAATTGAAGCCCTCAGTACATTCTCTTGGAAAGCTGGGATTCCATGGGGTTTCTTTGGTCTGATGAGTAAATATATAACTGAAAACAAATTTTCTTGAATGTTTTTTTTTTTTTTATGTGTCCGACTCTGGGCATAGGCTTCACAGCGTGCTATCATGGCCCAGCAGTCCTCCTACATACCATGTCACCACTTCGGCGCTAACACCCACCGTCCATATTGAATACATGCAAGGGCTGTCTCATACAGGACTGGTGTATTGGTATTAGCGGGGGTATTTTTACGACATGTCGGCGGGTCTTCTGGTAGATCAGTAAAGCCTGATTTGGTGAATTTCAAATCCTTAAACTGTCCCCTGCCCCAGCGAGGATTCGAACCTGGGTCCGTGGGACCCCAGGCCACCTCTCTACCGATTGAGCCACCGCCTCCCCCTCTACTACCTGCTGAAAGCATCTCTTCTCTGTCTCACACAGTAAAAAAGTCATTAGCCTCTGAAAACCATCACAGTCGTGCTGTGTCGTGATGGGCCGGGCCGCATATATTTCCACTCTGTATGTGTACTCCTCTCACCTCCGGGAAATCTCAGCCAGGAACGACGTTGGCCCCGTCGTTTCAAAACTAACCATAAATTTTTCTCGAAAATATGCTCAATGTGTTTCCCAGGCAAAATTAGGGTAAGAGAATTTTAATTTAGCTATATACTTAATACTTATTCAGGAGACCAAAGAAACCCATTGGAATCCCAGCTTTCCAAGGGAATGTACCGAGGGCTTCTATTGACATGTCACTACGAAAGTGACATGAGAGTTGTTTCTTGTTTTTATTTGTGGACCGCGCGCGCGCGTGTGTGTGTGTGTGTGTGTGGTGAAAGAGAGAGAAAGTAAATATTATAGCTCAATTATTCTTCTGTTATTGTTCAACTACCTCTCCAGAAATGTTGAAAGTTTACACGAAGATGAAATTATGATGATAGGCGTATGTAGAAACGCTCGCTCTCTCGTCACACACTCACAAAACGCACTTTGCTGATTAATACCTGTTCTCTTGGTGGTAAAACTCCTAAACAGTGAACTTGTGGATGTTCTCCCCACCTCAGACCAGCAATGAGAAATCTGTATTGCAGAATGCATCTAATATTTAACCTGTCACGTCCCGACCGATTTCCAACCTATGATACCCCAGAATCCCGAGCATTTTTGGGAAAATTTTTTATTGGCTCAAACCTTCGCTTATGGTGAGAAACATCGGAAATTTATAGAGAAATCGCGATCCTGTGCTTAAAAATGTTGATACAGGTGTCATGCAACCTTACATTTTTCTTCTTTTTCAGGGTACCTGGCTAAAGAAAACGAACTATGGAAGAGTTAACTAATTCAAGCCACTTTCAGTTACGTATTTATTGATGTATTTGGTACGAATTTATGTGTAGTAACAGACTATATTGGTTTTTACATATTTATAAAGGCAATAGAAGCTTTGTTCAGTCACCAAACACATCCACATATGGCACCTTCCTTTATGGCATCACCACCTCATCACTTCTGTTTGTTTCTTGCTCTAGCTTCTTTATTTCTTTGTCCTCCACCTCAGGAATCACTTTCACAGGGAATTTCGTCATTGGAGAGATCGTGGGGCAACATACCTTTACTGGCCAGCTTACTGCTAACAGGTGAATTGCTCTCTGTGGGGGGAGGGGGAGGAGGGAGGGGGGGTTAGGTGGGGCCAGGCAGTATCCCCGCTTGACAGCAGGTAGAGGAAGGTCTCCCACATATGCCTACCAAAAAGTACCCATGAAACTTGAAAATTGAGCAAATTATGACCCTTGCAATTGTGCGACGTACCCGTACGTCGATGGGTGTAGCTGTGACAAAACATTGAGATGTACCCATACATTGATGGGATTCCTCGGGTTAAGTACACATTTAATTTAATATTTGTAGGCTTAATCTCTTAAATGTCAACCTTTTTAGAGTAGTGATAATATTTACAAACTATGTACGTCAAGTTAGTTAAGCTTAACTCCGAAACTAACAGCGAAGCAATTTATTATACCTGTTGATGGTGATAAACTTCTTTTGATATATTTCAGGTTCTTTTATTTTGTAACATCGTTTAAACAGGTTGCAAAGTACCATGACCCACTGACTGGTCGGCCCAACATTTGAGATTTGAAATATGATTCGTTAACTTGCTTCATTGACAGACAAATACACAATGCCATAAAAGTTACATGTGTTGAAGGGAAGACTACAAACTAATAGGTTAGTTATATCCTTCTTAATGCTTCCAGTCCGATTACTTTTTATGTTTATCATTCTTGCTATGTTCTTCTACAGTTTAGAGAAGTCTCTACTGCTGAGGAGGCAATGAAGGAGACAAGTAACTCCTACAGTTTGAAAAGTCTCCATTAAGGTGAACAGAATTGTCTGAAACTTGGAATAATAAAATGAAAAAGTGCGTAACTGAACGAGAGGGATGATGACAATGTAATGATAAGATCAATTTTGTCTATTGTTATTGTTACAAAAGCAGGGCTCCAACAGTACTTCTGGTTATTTTGAAGTAAGTATAGAACTAAATGACTAGTCTGATAACTCACGTGCTGCCAAAAGATGTGGGGTTCCTGGTGGGCATCTGAAATAACACACTTGATCCTAACTTGAGAGCCACTTCGCACATACAAGCTTCTCTCTCCTGCAATCCTGATTAGCGGAGCTGCAGAAGGAATACAAAGGATTTAAAACAACAGCCATTGCAGGTACTGGGGCATGCTGTGACGGAAACAAATGGTAATTATGTCACCCAAATAACCAGGGAAGTGTAACTCTTGCAGATATAACAGTTTACCGACAACTTGAAGGGATACGATGTGCCTCATCCTGGGCTTGCTGAAGACAGAACACTCATAGGTGCCTGCGTCGCTCTCCTGTATAGAACGAATTATCAGTGTCCAGATGTCTAGAGACGTAGGGTGTAGCATTCCAACCCGAGAGTCAGAAGTGAAGATGTACTTGCCCACTGCTAGCACGTGCAGGTCACGGCTCCGGACCCACGTCAACTGAAACATGTAATATAAATAACACTGGATTGCATTTGAAAACTTTTTTTCTTGAGGTCTGGGGTTTCTCAGTTGTTTCTAGATGTATTTTGCCTGCTGATACCGAAAATACCATTCATTTTGCACAATCAGGTCAAATTTTTACTGTATGACATTTTGGGAAAAAAAGAAAATCAAATAATTGATGTCGATAGTTTTTACAAAACACATAATAAGAAATGTACCAGCTACACATAGGACTAGAAATTTATCAACTACACATATGACTACATAGTTAGACAGGCATAAATGGCTTTTGCAGAGATTTTCTTTGGTGCTTGGTGTCTGGGGCGTGCATTTCAGACACCAACAGCAGTCAGCGAGCATGTTGATATCCCATCGACCTTGGTACAGCTCCTTCATTACTCGGATGTCTTGATGGAAGCGTTCTCCTTGTTCCTCACTCACATCACCGCAGTTCTCTGGAAAATAGTCCAGGTAGGAGCTAAGGAAGTGCATCTTGATGGACATGCGTGCACAAAGTACTCTGTTGCTCTGAAGGAGGTCCTCAACAACTCGCTCATACGCTGGGCTTCGGTAGTTGCCAAGAAAATTGGAGACAATGGACTTGAAGGCATGCCAGGCTTCCTTCTCGTTTTCATCCATGCTTTCATCAAACTTGGGATCTTTCAGTAACTCTCTGATCTGAGGGCCATCAAAAACACCTGCTTTCAGAAGTATGTTCTGGGGATTCACCAGAGGACGTGCAACAACATTTTGAGAACCAGGGACATGTCCACGTCTTGCAGGCCAGTCACGTTGCACGTAGTGCTGCTTGTCTGCTCAACTGTCCCACAGGCAGAGGAAACAGGGATACTTAGTGTAGCCACCTTGCATGCCCAGCACCGTGGACACAACCTGTGCAAAGAAAACGCATATTCAAAGTCTGGGTAGGTGTACAGATTTAGTTTCAAAAGCAATGTACAAAGCATATAACTGACGGCTGGTAGCCATACTTATCTTTTACGAAAATTATCAACAAAATCTCAAACCTTGCAAGCAACTATTTTATTGATGCATTAACTTAACTTTAAGTCTCAACAGATCTTCCAGTTGTGGTCTTCATACTTCGAAGCAGTTAGCAGATACTCCATGTTACTGTAGTTCTCAGCCATCTGCACTGAATACCCCACTGGAACAGACGCGACTTGGTTTCCATTGAATAACAATACAGCTTTCAAGCTTCTGCTCGACGAGTCAATGAAAAGCCGCCATTCTGATGGACTGTATGATAATCCCAGAGCTGCTATGAGACTGCTGATATTGTTGCAATAAACCAGTGCAGGTTCTTTGTCAGAATTGAAGAACTTGCGAAATTCCTCATCACGGTTACGGTACCATGCAAACGTTGTTCCTGGTGCTAAGACATTATGCTCACGACGACGCGATCCTAGTAACTGAGCTGACTCTTTAGACAGGCACAAATCTCTTGTCAAATCATTCAACTCGGCTTGACTGAAGAGTATGGGCTGTTTTGCAGAGGCTGTTGGCAAGTATGTACTAGAAGCGTCGATGTCTTCCATGTTTTCATCAGCATCATCATCATCTTCAGCTAGCATATCCATGTTGTTTTCTGGTGGAGCTGGGAAATGGGATTCCTGGTCCGTGAGGGACTGGTTTGATGGCTGAGGGTACATCTGGGTACTTGACGTGCTGTTTGTTCTCCCTATTTATGCCTGAAATGTAAAAGGAAGACTTACTGTCAAGATAGCACAACATATTGAGTTTCGGGTATTTTTAAAAATGTTCTGAACATAATGTACAATTGAGAACTGATTAGTATAACTCACCCTGAAGGTTTGTCATGCAGAAGTAACATTCCGTGGTATGATCTCTCCCTTCCCTCCACACCATTGGAATACCAAATGGCAGACACGAATCTTCCTGTTGCTCCAGCGCCGCAGATTTTCAACACATGTTTTATAGCACATGTGAGGTGCAAAAATTTTATCTTGGTCCCCAAGTTTCATCCCAAAGTATGCATAATATAAGTTTTTCACTAGTGGAGTGATGGTGCACTGACGGTCTGACATTGTTACACAACCGCATATATAGCAAAACCTGTTTGTGTCATTTTTACACTTCCGATTCATGATTAAACACAAAAATCTGTTAGAACAAAAAAAAGAAGGTTAGTACATAATTTACATAATATAATTCACATACTAGCTGTACATTAATGTCGTTTCCCTTTGAAAATTTCAGTATTAACGTGTACAACAGTTTTTAAAAAATATAATAATCACCCAGGCATTATCGTAAAAGTGCTATAGCATAAAATTCTGACCTGACTGAGCAAAATAGATAACATTTCTGAAATCAGCGTGCAAAACACATCCAGAAAAGTCTAATATTACCCCAACCTCAAAAACTATGCAGGGCTGTGTAATACAAATACAGTTCCACCATGTATGCTCCCTGTCTGAAGACTGGCAGGACCACATTATCACATTCTCACTACCTTTGCAGAATACCTGTGTGCAGAGAGAATGTCAATAAACGATAATTTAAAGTTGTATACTGTAATAATGTATATATTTATATTAGGGTGGAGTGTAAATAGGGGTCAAAAAGCAAATCACGGATTTATTGGATGTAATACCTACCAAAAGTTCCCAATGCTATTTTTCATTAATTATATATGATTTAACTGATATAGGACTAAATTTTCTG
>JAGKTI010017335.1:0-18602 GCA_018397915.1 Birgus latro | reverse complement strand
AAAAAAGTCGAAAATCGGTCGGGATCTGGGGGTAGGCTAGGTAAAAAGCCGGTCGGGACTCGGCGGGTTAATGAAATAAATATGTTTCAGTGCCTCAGTTTTTTTTTTTTTTTGTAAGTAAACAGATTTCTAATGTAGCTGTGCATTTTCATAAACCATTTCTACCATTATGCTATGAAAAATCTAGTGAAAATTATTTGGGGAATTCAGACCAAGTCTAGGGAAATCTAAGCAGCTGTCTGGAGAAATATGGCAACAGTAGAGTGGGAGCCCTGGCCCTGTTCCTCTAGTTGTATGCAGTAGACCCAGTCTAGGAAAGAACCCCAGATCAGTCGCTCGTGGTCAAAGGACAAGGAGATGAATTTTGAACACGCAGCATTACAAAAACATCCTTGGCTGCTTTCCTCAAGCCAAGTAGTTCGTCCTGCGACGGTCCGAGAATTTCTTACTTGCAGAAAGATTGATTGGCTGAGAGAAAATTTCCAGTCTTTGTGATAATGCACTTGCAAAATTAAAACTTACTAGTCTAGTTTCCTTTGCAGTGGGTGCACGTTTATACGTCACGACACACATATCCACAAACACCTCCAGCATCCGCGAAACGAGGAAACTTTATAAGGAAATGTTCTGTGCCAACTCATGGGAATGCTTTCGTACCAGCAGCATTAACAAATTATTGAAGTAAGCTTAGAATAAAATCCAGTTTAGCCCTGTATATCACAAAAATAAAAGTAGAGTTACATTTTACAACATTTCCCTTTTTGCTCCACGTTACGTTAAATAGGGTTTGAATATTAAAGCTGTGCAGTAGTAATAGGAAAAAAATATCTGATAGACAGTAAGATTTTAATTAGCAGTATTTTACTGGAAAATTATGCCTACCTTCGAGCAGTGTTTTGAGAGAACTTAGCGAGTAGCGAAACTCGCTATTGTTTAGCGATTTCCGGGCTAATCTTGGGCGAGTCCAGTAACATTATTGTTTTCATCAGGTTTGGTAAATGGATGTTGGGTTACAGTTATTACTTATTATGAACCTAGACCAGTACGTGCATGACTGATACCAGTTTATAGATGTGGCTGTGTTTGTCAGCTTCACAGATGTTAAGCTTTCACATTTTTGTGTAACTAGAAAGATTTCACTGATATGGAATTTCTTGTTATACTGACTATGAAAGACTCAAACCTCTTCCTTCCCTTGTGAATTGGGTACCTCATACTGAATGTACAGTGGTAATGGTAATCCCGTATGAGAATAAGGTTGTATGAAACTCCTGCCTATACAGTATACAGCAAAATTTTTGCTGAACAAGGTAGTCATTTTTCAGATTGCTAGCATTTCATGCAATTTCATTGGTCTTTCCTTTGATTTTCATGAATTTGATGTTTTGCATGGCATTAATAATCATGATTTTTCACCTTGTAAACAGTCATAAATTGTGTTCTTTCAGCTCATACTCAATCTACATATTTTGGGGGTGTTGTGTACTGTAGTTAGATGTCACCTGTATTAACACCATGTTTCTGTATGTATCTATCAGATCAGTAATTATTATTACATGGATTCATTGTTAAGTGGCTCCATCACACTCCTAGCTTCCTGTGTGTTGACTTCTTGTTTCCTGTGTTTAGTGACAATGCAGATATAACTGGTTGGCATGTTGGGCATTGCCACAAAATTTACTAGTCAGTCAGCAGCAGAGTTGTTTGTGGCAAGACCTGGTCTGATTTTTAGAGTTGATCCACCATGGCTGCTGCTTATAATTGGCATTCTCCCATTCTAACAGTTGTTTATCAGAAACATTTTCAAAATAATGTAGGCAGCATTGACTCAGAGGCTGGTGGCAACCATCATCCACTCACTTGATGTATTGCTGCCCACTTCTTCATGTTTATCACACTTTTTCCATGTCTGCCCTCCTCTCGTCCTCTTTCTCCCATCTTTCCTGTTACGTTTTATTACTTTCCTTTCCAGGTGGCTTTACATTGCTTCACAAGCCTAATGGTTTCCTGTAACCCAGGAAACCATTTACAGAGCTGGGTGGTCACCATATAACCAACCCATATTTGTGTTCACTGCACGTCTGCAAGTGAATTGGCGGAGGGTTAGTACCCCTCCTCATAAAATGCGTAACTCTCTAACAGCCACCCCTTACGTGATTAGGGCCTCTAGCTTTTATATAAATAGGTAAAATTATAGTTTCAACCAAAAACATTTATGAGATTTTGACCCATTTTGGGGGGTCTGTTGGACAATTCAAAGACATTTTTCTTCAGTGGCATTTTTGTCACAAATTATTTTAATTTTTCTCCTAATGATAACCTAACCTAACCTTCAAGAGTAAAATAAAAATAATTTGCGACAAAATTGCCGTAGAAGAAAAGCATAAAAAAAAAAAAAATCTTGTAATCTATAATTATACTGATAGATCAGGGTTGGTGATTTAAAAAAAAAAAAATTGTTTATTTTACTGTTGACCGAAGATGAAGGGGAGCTGCAAGGCTTGGTAGATGAGTTTGGGAGAGTGTGTAAGAAACGGAATCTAAAGGTGAATGTAGGGAGGAGCAAAGTGATGGTCTTCGAGAGAAGTGAAGCCAGTGAATGTACAGTGAGATTGGATGGGAAGGATATGGAGAATGTGACTGCATTTAAGTACTTGGGTAGTGTGATGAGTAATGATGGAAGTCTTGAGGGTGAAGTGCTCGAAAGGGTGCAACAGGGAAGGAAGGTTGCTGGTTCATTGAAAGCAGTGATAAGAAACAGGGAGCTGAGCATGGAAGTGAAAGAGTTGTTACTTGACAGTATTGTGATACCAACTCTAACATATGGAAGTGAAGCTTGGACCCTGTTGGAAGGACAGAAGTCAAGAATGAAAGCAGTGGAAATGAGTTATTTGAGAGGAGCATGTGGAGTCACATGGAGAGACAGACTAACAAATGAGGAAGTGAAGGAGCGTTGTGGTGTGGTTGTGGACATGATAGGAAGCGTTAGGAGAAACACGTTAAGGTGGTTTGGGCATGTGGAGAGGATGGAAAGTGAAAGACTGATGAGGAGAGTGTATGTGAGTGAGGTGGAGGGGGCAAGAGGGAGGAGGAGGCCGAGGATGAGATGGAGGGATGGAGTGGAGAGGTANAGAGGGAGGGGGAGGCCGAGGATGAGATGGAGGGATGGAGTGAAGAGGTACATGAGAGACGGGGTGTGAGTTGGGAGCGGGGTAGTGAAATGGCGGGGGACAGAGCGACATGGAGGTGATTTGTTTGTGGCCACCCCGTGCAGGATTGAGACGTCCGGCAACAGATAGATAGATAGATTTTATTTTGTTTTTATATTTGATTTTTCTGTTTATTATATAGCTAATATTTCAAAAGCAGTATACTGATTACTGTTAACTTCATGTCCTGTCTCTCCACTGATGGTTCAGCTGAAAGCCACTCTCCAGAATCCAGATACATACCTGTTCAGGTCCTGTCTGTATACTACTGGTTAAGGCTGAGTTGCCAGTGGTAATCAAGACAGCATATTCCAGAGCTTATTATATTACCACACAGAAAAATCTTAAGCTGATAATATTATGACATGGCCTTAACCCGCCCAGTCCTGACCGATTTTCTGTTTTTTTGTTTTTTGGCTGAAACCTTCACTTTTGGTGAAAAACATCAAAAATTCATAGTGAAATTCCAATCCTGAGGTAAAAAATGTTGATACAGGTGTCACTTAACCTTGAGTTTTCCTTTTTTTTTTCAGGGTACCTGGCTAAAGAAAATGAACTATGGAAGGGTTAACTAATTCAAGCCACTTTATATTACATATTTATTTCATTTATTTGGTACAAATTTATGTGTAGTACAAGTCTATATTGGTTTTCACACAATAATATAGGTGTATAAGCATTGTTCACTCAGCCAAAACCCCATTATATGGCACCTTCCTTTACGACATTACCACGTCATCGCTTCTGTTTGTTTCTACCTCTAGCTTCTTTGCCCTCCACCTCAGGAATGACCTTCACCGTGAATTTTGTCATTGGAGAGACCGTGGGGCAACATAACTTTACTGGCTAGGTTACTGCTAGCAGGTGAATTGGCCAATGTTGGGGGGAAGGGGGGGTTAGGTGGGGCCAGGCAGAATCCCCATTTGGCAGCAGGTAGAGGAAGGTCTCCCACATATGCCTACCAAAAATCACCCACGAATATTGAAAAATGTGCACACAATGGGCCTTGCAATTGCATGACGTACGATGCCGGTTGTTGAGTCTGTCCGAGGAAAAAAGTTGCGACGTGCATCGTACGTCGTTGGGGCTCGGCGGGTTAAGTGACCAAGCAAAGCCTACCTAGTCTTATGGCTTTGGTTTTTGATTTATGACTCTTTATTTCACATGTACAAATAATTTCAATACTTAGTTACACAAATGTAAAAATATTTTTTCTGTCATACATTGTAGCAATTTCTAATGGCACCAATCTCCAACATCTGCTAACTTAATGCTTAAGTATCTGAATAAATGAATGCCAACACAAAGTTATACACAACTTTTATAAACCTTCAGATTTTATTTTTGTGAACTTTTAGATAGGAAAATAAAAAAAAATAAATGATTTTTTTTTAGTAAAAAAAAAGAAATCAATGATTGAATCACATGATTAAGTCAAATTAGATAGACCCTGAGGCTGAGGACTAAGTTAATGTTTGAATTGGTTTGGTTAGGCTTCAGTTGTTTGCCCCAAGCTTAGGTACAATTGGATCACATAGATAATGCCTAAAATGGTTGGTTGTTATTAACTTTTTTTTTCCCCAAAATAATAATTGCACAGGTCTGGATTAGGGAAAGTGGGATCAGTTTAGGTTAATGCCAAAAATGGCATTTTTGAATAATTCTATCTTAAAAACTGGGTTAGGTTGAGAATTATGGTTTTCCCTTGATTCATGATGTGATTTCTACAATTTCTAGCTCCTTATCCATTGGAAATGACCAGTTTTGCCCTGTTTTTTCCCACCCCAAAACCATGGAAACTCACAGATGATTCCTGGGAAAGGCAAAGCCCGTAACTCTGGCTCTGCATACTGCCCATTACAACTCATACTGATGTGTGGTTGGTATCACTGGGAATGGGGAGGGTGGATTGAATAGGGAGGCTAAAAGAGATCGAATAGCACGGAGAGCCGCCATTAGGTTACCAAGGCCAACACATTCAAGGATGTTGGAGCCTTTATAAATGAAACAAAATGAGGCACTGCACCATTTGAGCCAGCAACTGCAGTAGAAGGTTTTATATTAAAATCTCCCAGCACATTGTATACTGAAAGGGCCAGGGACAGAATAGAAATTTTATTGCATTTCTTTGTATTTCAGGTCTAGAGTGTTAAATGGGTGGTTCTCCAAGTTGTCAAATCCCAGCGGTTAATATGAGCGGTCCAGTTGCTGATATGGTGCGGGGTCAGATCAAGGACAACTGTGTGATGATCTACTCAAAGACATACTGTCCTTACTGCAAGATGGCTAAAAAGGTAAGGGAAACAATTATGTACAGTTTCATCCATCCATCCATTATCCAGAGGAGCGTAGGAGCCCGGGACTAGGCAAGTTGGTCCTGACATTTAAGATGAGAGTGACCCGTCTCACACATTACGTGAGCAATAAACCCCAACCATCCCTTGGATATAAACCTTCACCGGCTCAAGCCGATTGGAGTACCGTAATTACCCACTAAACACCAGGCGCCAAAATTTGGTTATATGGTTACCACCAAGCATAGTAAATGGTTTCCTGGTGTACAGGAAACTGTTTGGCTTGTCACTCAGTGTACAGTCATCCACAGGCAGAAGGATGAGGAAAGAATGAAGGAAAGAAAGGCAGAAGAGGGGGTGTAAAGTCACCTGTAGGCAGAAGGACAAGGAAAGAATGAAGGAAAGAAAGACAGAAGAGGATTGAAGAAAAAGAGATATTTTTAATATTATATATGGTGTTAGAAAAATCATTGTGAAATAAAAAACATTACGTTTACTAGTCACACACATTTCACAAAACCACACTTTGTTCACACACACATATTGCCATGCTACTAATTGCCACACTTCAGAATATTTGCCTTTGATGTGAAGTTTCACCACAGAATTCATAAATAAGCCAAAGAGCTGTTGGTCAAGTCTGAGAAGGTTATATAGCACTAGTAGAATACCCCTAATACAAAATGAGGGCCTCAGACAACCCAAATATATATTTTTCAACCATTGCATGACTCATTCTTATTAGCCAATTCTCGGCACATGACAGCATAAAGGACCACTGCACGTCTCCCACCACTGTCAAATCTCCTTTCTCCCTTTCATCAAGCTCACGTACTATTACAGTTCATTTAAAGTACAATACAGTAAATGTGTTTATAGTTGTGTGTATCAGTGTGTTGTTAGGCTTCTTCATGTACTTGTAAGAATGGTTTGTGGAAAGTTACAGCAGGCTTTGGGGGGTCATTAGGGTTTGACACTAAGGGAAGTTCAGACCAAATTCCTTTTTTACCCTGAGGCTTTGTTGTTTTAATAAGCTGAATTACCATAGCGAAGCACCTAGGGGTGACCAAATTGCCCTGTTGGAAACATTCTGTACTGTCACTTCATTCTGCCTAGCTGGAGACATTGAAATCAGGCTTGGTTTGCTTACATACACATGGCCAGCATATAAAAATCACAGTACAGTCGTCCCTCATTTTTCACAGTGTCAGCCATGCCAGCTTCAGTTATTTGCAGAAAACCCCATGAAAAATAACTTTTGCTCTTTATGGGCTTTGGTAGTCACCTATAGTGACTAAAGAAAGATTTATTTATTCATGAGGAAACTTGTTTTCCCCCTTGAGTCTGTTCCCTCCTACAGAGCCAGCCCCCCTTCCCATTTAACTCTTCCCTCATCACCACATGAAGCTTAAAGATTCTCATGACAGGAATGAGTTTTCCCATTTAGGACTCGCGTCCCTTCCACACAGCCTGCCACCTAGTCAGTATTGTACTTACTCCCTACCCACACTGTTCTTTCTGCCTCCCCCTTAGATTTTATCACTGAATGACTGAGTGTGGATCTCACCCACATAATCATTCTTTCTGACCTCCATTCTCTGCACCCTCACTCTATCTCTGTCTCACAGCCACCATTGTACTGATAACTTCCATTGTCAACTTCACTGTGTGACACCATATGGTACTGTAATCTGTAGTGTTGGATGAAGCTGAGTGATTGTTTGCAGTGAGGTTTAAGAGAGCATGCTACCTCTGATGCTTCTAGTATCCCTGAGTACCAGAAGAAGGTGCTGATCCTGGAGATGAAGATGAAAGTGTTCGATGAGTGTTCTTAGGGAATGTCATGCCTTGATCAGCAATAAGTTTAACATTAGTGAGAGCCTTGTGGTACATAAAGAAAGATGAGAAGGCTCTGCGTGATGCTATGCATGATAGTGTCCCATGGAGTTCTAAGGCTGCAATAATGATGAGAGTTGAGACCCAGTTGCAGATGGAGAGTGCATTCTGTCACTGGATGGAGGACCACACCTGAGAAAGAGCTGATATGGATATGAATGTCACACAGGAGAAGGGTTGTTGTCTGTATGAAATTTTTAGGGCTCCAGCCCTTTACCTTTATGCTCTCAGGACTAGCACAGCCATCTCCCATGCTCCCAGCTTTGCATTCATTGACAGTAAAGGCTGGTTTGAGAGATTCAAGCAGTGATTCTCCCTGAAGAGCCATAAACTGATGGGGCAGGCTGCTTCAGCCAACTAGATGGCAGTAGTGAGACTTCCTAACAACCTGAGGAAGTTAATAAAGGAAAAGGGGTACAGCATGCTCCACTGTTTGACAGGGTTGGATTACATAGTCTTAATGAATAGCAAATTATTGATTAGTTATGTTTTGACATGGGTTCTATATTATGTTAGATAGCTGTCGAATATTACTGACTACCCAGTCCCCCAAGCACAATTCCGGGCAGATGAAGTGGAAATGCTATCTCTGCCCTGGTACACACGAGCCAACCAGATGGCAGTAGTGAGACTTCCTAACAACCTGAGGAAGTTAATAAAGGAAAAGGGGTACAGCATGCTCCACTATTTGTCAAGGTTGGATTACATAGTCAATGAATAGCAAATTTTTGATTAGTTATGTTTTGACATGGGTTCTATATTATGTCAGATAGCTGTCGAATATTACTGACTACCCAGTCCCCCAAGCACAATTCCAGGCAGATGAAGGGAAAATGCTATCTCTGCCCTGGTATGCACGCGATGGGTTGCTTCTAGCTAACAGGTTACTATTTGTGAGAGGGGGAGAGAACGTGGCAGTGATAGCTGGGTTGGTGGCTGCTGAGAGGAGGGTGGGCAGAGGTGGTGAACTCGGAGATGGTGGTAGGAGGAGGAGCAGAGGGAAGGGAGTGATCATAGTTCCCGTATTAGCATTACCTACTTCACGTAAATGGTATTGGCCTAATGTCGATTTGTTGTTTGTGTAAGCTCTGGGAATCAGTTGAGTGTAATTCCCTGAGCCATATCTATAGTCACAGTTTGCAAATTTTAACAACTTATACTCACTGAAGAAGGTAGTGGTCATGGACTGGTGGGGATAAGAGGGGGGTCAGGAGATGGAGTGATTGTAAGGTTGCCAAGAATGGTAAATTAGTGATAGTGTGTAGGATATTAGATTCTTTCAGTCTCATGGAAATTCGGAGGGGATCAAACAGATCCGCCCTCCTAGCCAGAGCACATTAGATATGAATTGCTTGTAGACGACCTGCTACAGACGAGAAGGAAGTGGTAGACATGTAGGGTGGGGGGTGGGCGTGTCGGGATGCTTGAGAGTGCGAAAGTGGATATATGTGGAATAACTGAGACTAAATGGCGAGGTGAGAGTGTGAGAGAATGGGAGTATGGATGGGGTATATTGTGAGAGAATGGGAGTATGGATGGGGTATATGCGCGGGAGTGGGTGAGAATGAGAGGGCGAAAGAGGGAGTGTGGATTGCTGTGAGCCACAGATGGAAGGAGAATGTAAGAGAGTATGGATCAGTTGGGTCAAGGATTGTGTGGGTAGGAGTGAAAGTTGGACTACAAATGTGGGCAATCGTGTGCGTGTATGCGCCAACGCAAGATCGTGTAAGTAGAGTGAGAGTAGAGTTCTGGACAAATGTGGAAGCCTGCTTGGAAAAGTTTGAAAGGAATGAGCGAGTGTTTCTGATTGGAGATATGAATGGAAAAGTAGGGAATGAGAAGGTGGATGGAGTGGTTGGTGAGTGAGGTGTGCCTGCAGAGATGGATGAGAATGGCAGTGCTTTAGTGGACATTTGTGCTGGGAGGGGATTGGTGGTAGCTAATACCCTCTTCAGGCACAAAATGATCCATAGGTATACATGGCGAGTGGTGAGAAGAGTGGACGGTGGAATGAATGAACGGAAGGCAGTGATTGACTATGTGTGTGTGGATGAAAGGATGAGAAGATATGTAATGGATGCAAGAGTGTATAGATGTTGGGGGAGTGGACTTTCTGACCACCATTTGGTGGTGGCCAGAATCAGAATCCAAACAAGATGGAGGAAGAGAAGGGAAGGACAGGAGGAAGTATTTTTTACAAGGAGGGTAGAAAAGTTACAAGAGGATGGAATAATGGCTGAATATAAAAGGGAAGTGGAGGAGCGATTGGGTAAATATAGATTGGAGCAGATGGGGGACATGGAAGGTGTGTGCAAGATATTCACAGAAGAAATCTGTGCAGTATGTGAGGTGGTGTGTGGGGTGAAGAGAAGATGAAAAGGGGTTCAGGGAACAGCATGGTGGACTGAAGAGGTGAGAGAGGCTGTGGCACAAAAGAAGAAAGCATATATTGAGTGGATGAGGAACAGGGGCGTCGAAGAAGCTGAGAGACGGATGAGAAAGTTATATGTAGTGAGGAGGAGAGAGGTGAAAAGATTAGTAAGAGAGAGTAAGAAGAGAGTGGATGAGGAATTTGGAAGGACTTTGAGTGCAAAGTGGAGGGAATGTAAGAAAATGTTCTGGAAGGAGGTAAAGAGAGCTAGACAGGGTGCCAATGAAGTCAGTGGGGGTGTGAAAGATGAAATTGGTAGATTACTAGTGGAGAAGGGAGAAAAAGTAAATAGATGGAGAGAACACTTTAATGAACTGTTGAACATAGAGAATGAAAGTAATGCAAGTATGAGTGGCTGGGGAATGGCGGGGAGAAGGAGGGTTGTTAGAAGAGAGGAAGAAATCAGTAGGATGGAAGTGGTGGAAGTAATGAAGAAAGTTAAAATGGGGAAAGCCCCAGGAATTGATGGAGTGTGTGGTGAAATGCCAAAGCATGGGGGAGAGATAGTAATAGAATGGATGTGGAAGGTGTGCAGATTGGCTTGGGAGGAGGGTAGAGTCCCGGAGGATTGGAAGTCAGGTATAATTATTCCTCTGTACAAAGGAAAAGGGGAAAAAGCAGTGTGTGGTAATCAAAGGGGCATTTGCCTTCTCAGTGTAATAGGAAAAATATATGGTAGGATACTTATTGACAGAATTAGGGAAATTACAGAGGAATTAGTTGGAGAAGGACAAGGAGGTTTTAGGAAGGGAAGAGGTTATGTAGATCAGATATTCATTCTTAGATCCTTAGTGGAAAAGTTTCTAGAGAATGGCAAGAAGTTGTATGCAGCCTTCATGGATCTGGAGAAAGCATATGACAGGGTGGATAGACAAGGATTGTGGAAGATATTAAGAATATATGGAGTGGATGGGAAGTTGTTGAAGGCAGTGAAGAATATGTATGAGGGTGCTAAGGCTGCAGTGCGTGTGGATGGCAAACTGAGTGAATCTTTCTATTTGAAGGTTGGATTGAAACAAGAATGTGTCATGTCTCCATGGTTGTTCAATCTGTACATGGATGGGGTTATAAAAGAGATACAAGGTCGGGCATTGGATGTTGGAGCGGCCCTAGTGAGAGAGGGCAGTGTTTGGAAACTCCCTGTACTGTTGTTTGCAGATGATACTGTGTCGTTGAGCAAAGACGAAGGGGAGCTGCAAGGCTTGGTAGATGAGTTTGGGAGAGTGTGTAAGAAACGGAATCTATAGGTGAATGTAGGGAAGAGTAAAGTGATGGTCTTTGAGAGAAGTGAAGCCAGTGAATGTACAGTGAGATTGGATGGGAAGGATATGGAGAATGTGACTGCATTTAAGTACTTGGGCAGTGTGATGAGTAAGGATGGAAGTCTGGAGGGTGAAGTGCTCAAAAGGGTGCAGCAGGGAAGGAAAGTTGCTGGTTCGTTGAAAGCAGTGATAAGAAACAGGGAGGTGAGCATGGAAGTGAAAAAGTTGTTACATGACAGTATTGTGATACCAACTCTAACATATGGAAGTGAAGCTTGGACCCTGTTGGAAGGACAGAAGTCAAGAGTGAGAGCAGTGGAAATGAGTTATTTGAGAGGAGCATGTGGAGTCACATGGAGAGACAGACTAACAAATGAGGAAGTGAAGGAGCATTGTGGTGTGGTTGTGAACGTGATGGGAAGCGTTAGGCGAAACACGTTAAGGTGGTTTGGGCATGTGGAGAGGATGGAGAGTGAAAGACTGACGAGGAGAGTGTATGTGAGTGAGGTGGAGGGGGGGAGAGGGAGGCAGAGGCTGAGGATGAGATGGAGGGATTTAGTGGAGAGGTATATGAGAGAGGGAGGTGTGAGTTGGGAGCGTGGTAGTGAAATAGCAGGGGACAGAGTGACATGGAGGCGATTTGTTTGTGGCCACCCCATGCAGGATTGAGGCGTCTGGCAATAGATAGATAGAACTGTGCTTATGAGTATGATCGTGTGTGACTATTTGTGCATCTGAGTGTGTATGTTTACATGTAACAGGTTGGGTGAGTGTTGGTGCAGCTATGCTTTCCTCTCGTTTGTCATCAACAGCAGACAAACAGCAGATGGTATAATATCAGTATATTTGTGCAGAATCATGTCTGGATTATGTTGAAACATCCAACGATTTGTTGTTGACTGTTACTGCTTCCTAATTGGCACTGCAGTGGCTATATTTTTGTATTTCCGGTAATTGGCATTTTTTATAAGTTTTAGCATGTTAATTAATCCATCCATCCATCCATCATCCAATCCTGTGTTGCCCCATGAGGAGCGTAGGAACCCGGGGCTAGGCAAGTTGGTCCTGACATTTAAGATGAGAGTGATCAGCCTCACTCTTCCCTGAGTGGCATTATGTGAGCAGTAAACCCCAAGCACCCCTTGGATATAAACCTACACAGGCTCAGTCTGATTGGAGCACATTAATTGCCCACTAACCACCAGGTGCCATAATTTGGTTATATGGTTAGCACCCAGCATAGTAAATGGTTTCCTGGTGTACAGGAAACCATTTGGCTTGTCACTCAGTGTAGAGTTACCCATATGCAGAAGGAAGAGGAAAGAATGAAGGAAAGAAAGACAGAAGAGGGAGTGTAAAGTCACTCGTAGGCAGAAGAAAGAGGAAAGAGTGAGAGAAAGACAGAATAGGATAAATACCTTAATATATAGTATATTACTGATTGTGGACAGTATTATTCTTCATGATTAACCGCAGGTGATACACAAATACATTCTTATTTTCATGTTAATAAAAGGGAAAGTCCCGTCACTCATAGTCAACCGTCACTCACAGTCAACTGTGTAAAGAATGAGGCAATATATGTGTTGCATGTGTAAAAGGGGTGTATAAGAGTCTTTTGGTGGAAATAATTAACTTTTAATTACACAATATAAAGGTATAAAGAAAATGAAACATTGTCTATGCCATTCATCACAGTCACACTCATCACTAGAATCTGAAAGCATTAGAAAAATTGATAGGGCAATACAGGAAATCAACCCTAGCAGGGCACATACACATTAATACACAATATTTCACCTTTTTCATTTAAAGTATGTGGCATGGAACAAGAAGTAGTAACTAAAACACATAACACCCAGTGACTGCACTGTAGATATTTACGTCTTCAATATCCAGTTCATCCTCCCACCTTCTCGATAACAGCCTGAAGTCTAGCAGGCATGTTTGCGATGAGGTGTCGCGCGAGGTCAGGCTGAGCTCAAAGTGGCTTCCACACCTCGCTGGTGCGGTTCATGAGTTCCTGCTTTGTGAGCTGTCAGCCAGGCTCCTGGGTGTTCATTGATCCCCAGATATTTTCTGTTGGAGTACAATCACCTCCCTTGCTTGGCCAGGGCAGTAACTCAAACTGGGGATGACGCTGGAACCAGTCATCTTTAGCTCAAGCTTGATGTAGGGCAGCAGCCGTGCACAAAGTAAACAGGACCAGGAGGGAAAGGATGGTTCCTGTCGTTGAAAGAGTTTAAGAAGAAATAATTCAATATATCAGTATACTTTATAGCACTGAACGGGCCCTCTATGTGGTGGATATCTCCCAGTCCATGGAGGCTTATCCAACCCCATTTGTTGATGGTCTGGTGGCTACTCCTTACCTCCTCATAGATGTTTTGCCATTCATAGCTGTGGGAATGTATAGTTTGGATTACTTTAGTAATTGGCATCATTACTATAAATTCATGCTTAGGCTTCATATACTGTAATCATTAATTTCGTTTATCAGAGACTACAAACTTGAAGGTGTAGTTACTGAGTATTGTTGTGCCTCCATCAGTGGAGCTTGCCATGGGAAGATCTGAACATCTTTTCATCTGTCCAGATGATGTAGCCCCCAGACTCTTCCTTCTTACCAATATATTGCTGAGCAAACTGCAACCTTCCCTCATGATGCCACTGGGTAAGCTTCTCCTTGGCTGCTGGCACTCGGTGATGTATCCCCACCACATGCAGCCACCACCTCACTATCTGCTCGCTGATGTCAAAGTTCTGGACATCGCAAATGGCTTCTGCATTTGTGGGTGGGTTTTGCTGTGCCATGGATACAGTATCCTGGTCCAGAGCAGGTGTAGTGTGGCGCGGTGATCTACTGCGAGGCAGGTTATCCAGATTACCACTCTCTTCCCACCTGTGGAACACGTTTATAACAACTGTAGCTTTACATCAGGTTATCACCTAAAACTGTAGCTCGATCGGTAGAGAGTTGGCTTGCAGTCCCGAGGGACCCAGGTTCGAATCCTCGCTGGGACAGGGGACAGTTTAAGGATTTGAATTTCATTAAATCAGGCTTTACTGATCTACCAGAAGACCCGCCGACATGTCATAAAAATAACCCCGCTAATACCAATACACCAGTCCTGTATGAGACAGCCCTAGCATGTATTCAATATGGACGGTGGGTGGTAGCGCCAAAGTGGTGACATGTAGAGGTGCATGGTATGTAGGAGGACGGCTGGGCCTTGATAGCAGGCTGTAAAGCCTATGCCCAGAGTCGGACACATAAAAAAAAAAAAAAATACAGTTATAAATAATTCATCATATGTAGTATTTTCATGTCTAGGCTTACCTATGGATCCACCTCAAATTTGTTTTCATGGATATTCCCATGTTAGTGGCTATGGCACAAACGGACATCCCACTCTCCCACATCCTAATGATGCAGCCTCGTTGTGCTACACGGTCGGGTCTTCCCTTCGTGATGAATCTAGCTGCAGTGCTACTTGTAAAGTTGGCAGCGCCGTACACATCTCAGTTCATAGTGGGAAACCTTACCTTACAAACTTGACTTATGTGAAATTGAACTGTTAACTACTTTGCAGTTACTGGTAATACCTTATATAAATGTAAAGGTTTTACAGAGTTCCATGAGGCTGAAGGAATTTAATACCCTACACATTATCACTAATTTACCATTGTTGGCAATCTTACAGTCACTCCATCTCCTGACCCCCCCTCTTTTCTCCACCAGTCCATGACCACTACCTTCTTCAATGAGTATGAGTTGTTAACATTTGCAGCATGTGCTTTCAGATATGGCCCACAGATTTACACCCAAGTGACCTTACACAAACAACTCGACATGTGAAGTAGGTAATGCTGATATGAGAACTATTATCACCCCCTTACACCTTCTTCTCCTCCCACCACCATCTCTGAGTTCACCACCTCTGCCCACCCTCCTCTCAACAGCCACCGCCCCCGCTATCACCTCTGCGTTCTCTCCCCTTCTCACAAATAGTAACCAGTTAGCTAGAAGCAACCCACCATTTGTGTACCAGGGCTGGAACAGCGTCTGCTCAGAACTGTACACACAGTATTCATTCATGATACAGGTATAGTCAGTAGACACCAAAAGCAGCTCATTAAAGGTACTGTAAAATCACTATTTCATGGGTATGTGATTTTCCAAAAATACTAATTCTTTGAAATGAATGCATAATACATAAACAATAACTAAAATTGTAGATAAACCACTTGAATCTGACGGAGTTGCCTACAGAGTTCAGCTGCTATTCACGCTAATATTAACAGCAATGGTTGGTGTATAATGCTTCCCAGAGGTTGCTTTGGGTCAGTGAGGTAAGCCCAGTGAGTTCACATGAAATACTCATGGGGTTACTCTACTTCTGAAGACAGGCTTTTCCTCCATTATTTTGTGTGTGCTAATTTAGGCCCATAAATTTATCATGACACACACACACACACACACACACACACACACACACACACACACACACCAAAATATGACCATTGGATTCACCATCATCTTGTACATCAAGCAAGTGAGTTACTTAAACAATTTAAATAAGTGGAATTAATTGAGGATGGCCTGGTTTAATGCTTGTGGTGCATCAACAACAAAGTGGCAGTGGCTGAATGCATGAGTTAACTGTTTATGTAAACAAGATATATTCTGCAATTTTTTATTATCGTTCAGCACTGTAATTATTTGTTGTTAGTTAGTCCCTCTTCTGTCTTTCTTTCCTTCACTCTTTCCTCTTCCTTCTGCATATGGGTGACTCTACACTGAGTGCCAAGACAAATGGTTTCCTTTTCTCCAGGAAACCAGTTGCCATGCTGGGTGGTAACCATATAACCAAATTATGGCGCCCCAGGAATTGATGGAGTGTGTGGTGAAATGCTGAAGCATGGGGTAGAGATAGTAATAGAATGGATGTGGAAGGTGTGCAGATTGGCTTGGGAGGAGGGTAGAGTCCCGGAGGATTGGAAGTCAGGTATAATTATTCCTCTGTACAAAGAAAAAGGGGAAAAAGCTGTGTGTGGTAATCATAGGGGCATTTGCCTTCTCAGTGTAATAGGAAAAGTATATGGTAGGATACTTATTGACAGAGTTAGGGAAATTACTGAAGAATTAGTTGGGGAAGAACAAGGAGTTTTTAGGAAGGGAAGAGGTTGTGTAGACCAGATATTCATTCTTAGATCCTTAGTGGAAAAGTTTCTAGAGAAGGGCAAGAAGTTGTATGCAGCTTTCGTGGATCTGGAGAAAGCATAGGACAGGGTGGATAGACAAGGTTTGTGGAAGGTATTAAGAATATATGGAGTGGATGGGAAGTTGTTGAAGGCAGTGAAGAGTATGTATGAGGGTGCTAAGGCTGCAGTGCGTGTGGATGGCAAACTGAGTGAATCTTTCCATTTGAAGGTTGGATTGAAACAAGGATGTGTCATGTCTCCATGGTTGTTCAATCTGTATATGGATGGGGTTATAAAAGAGATACAAGGTCGGGCAGTGGATGTTGGAGCGGCCCTAGTGAGAGAGGGCAGTGTTTGGAAACTACCTGTACTGTTGTTTGCAGATGATACTGTGTTGTTGAGTGAAGACGAAGGGGAGCTGCAAGGCTTGGTAGATGAGTTTGGGAGAGTGTGTAAGAAATGGAATCTAAAGGTGAATGTAGGGAAGAGTAAAGTGATGGTCTTCGAGAGAAGTGAAGCCAGTGAATGTACAGTGATATTGGATGGGGAGGATATGGAGAATGTGAGTGCATTTAAGTACTTGGGTAGTGTGATGAGTAAGGATGGAGGTCTGGAGGGTGAAGTGCTTGAAAGGGTGCAGCAGGGAAGGAAGGTTGCTGGTTCGTTGAAAGCAGTGATAAGAAACAGGGAGGTGAGCATGGAAGTGAAAAAGTTGTTACATGACAGTATTGTGATACCAGCTCTGACATATGGAAGTGAAGCTTGGACACTGTTGGAAGGACAGAAGTCAAGAGTGAGAACAGTGGAAATGAGTTATTTGAGAGGAGCATGTGGAGTCACATGGAGAGACAGACTAACAAATGAGGAAGTGAAGGAGCGTTGTGGTGTGGTTGTGGACATGATAGGAAGCGTTAGGAGAAACACGTTAAGGTGGTTTGGGCATGTGGAGAGGATGGAAAGTGAAAGACTGACGAGGAGAGTGTATGTGAGTGAGGTGGAGGGGGCAAGAGGGAGGGGGAGGCCGAGGATGAGATGGAGGGATGGAGTGGAGAGGTATATGAGAGAGGGGGGTGTGAGTTGGGAGCGTGGTAGTGAAATGGCAGGGGACAGAGTGACATGGAGGCGATTTGTTTGTGGCCACCCCGTTCGGGATTGAGGCGTCTGGCAATAGATAGATAGATAGATTTTATTTTGTTTTTATATTTGATTTTTCTGTTTATTATATAGCTAATATTTCAAAAGCAGTATACTGATTACTGTTAACTTCATGTCCTGTCTCTCCACTGATGGTTCAGCTGAAAGCCACTCTCCAGAATCCAGATACATACCTGTTCAGGTCCTGTCTGTATACTACTGGTTAAGGCTGAGTTGCCAGTGGTAATCAAGACAGCATATTCCAGAGCTTATTATATTACCACACAGAAAAATCTTAAGCTGATAATATTATGACATGGCCTTAACCCGCCCAGTCCTGACCGATTTTCTGTTTTTTTGTTTTTTGGCTGAAACCTTCACTTTTGGTGAAAAACATCAAAAATTCATAGTGAAATTCCAATCCTGAGGTAAAAAATGTTGATACAGGTGTCACTTAACCTTGAGTTTTCCTTTTTTTTTTCAGGGTACCTGGCTAAAGAAAATGAACTATGGAAGGGTTAACTAATTCAAGCCACTTTATATTACATATTTATTTCATTTATTTGGTACAAATTTATGTGTAGTACAAGTCTATATTGGTTTTCACACAATAATATAGGTGTATAAGCATTGTTCACTCAGCCAAAACCCCATTATATGGCACCTTCCTTTACGACATTACCACCTCATCGCTTCTGTTTGTTTCTACCTCTAGCTTCTTTGCCCTCCACCTCAGGAATGACCTTCACCGTGAATTTTGTCATTGGAGAGACCGTGGGGCAACATAACTTTACTGGCTAGGTTACTGCTAGCAGGTGAACTGGCCAATGTTGGGGGGAAGGGGGGGTTAGGTGGGGCCAGGCAGAATCCCCATTTGGCAGCAGGTAGAGGAAGGTCTCCCACATATGCCTACCAAAAATCACCCACGAATATTGAAAAATGTGCACACAATGGGCCTTGCAATTGCATGACGTACGATGCCGGTTGTTGAGTCTGTCCGAGGAAAAAAGTTGCGACGTGCATCGTACGTCGTTGGGGCTCGGCGGGTTAAGTGACCAAGCAAAGCCTACCTAGTCTTATGGCTTTGGTTTTTGATTTATGACTCTTTATTTCACATGTACAAATAATTTCAATACTTAGTTACACAAATGTAAAAATATTTTTTCTGTCA
>JAGKTI010017334.1:0-18603 GCA_018397915.1 Birgus latro | reverse complement strand
GAGGTCATTAAATGTGACTTAAGGGTTAAGGGACTGAATAGGGAGGCTGCCAGAGATCGAGCAGCGTGGAGAGCCGCCATTAGATGACGAAGGCCGACACATGCAAGCATGTTGGAGCCTTCAAAAACGAAACGTTGCCCAGTCCCTCGCCATTTCACTGCCTTCCCCCCGCTCACACACCCCGCTCTCACATACCCCGCTCTCACATACCTCTCCACTCCATCTCTACATCTCATCCTCGGCCTCCTCCTCCCCCACCACCTCACCCACAAACATTCTCCTCGTTAGTCTCTCGCACTCCACCCTCTTCACATGGCCAAACCACCTCAGTGTGTTTCTCCTAAAGCTTTCTATCACATCCACATCCACACCACAACGCTCCTTCACTTCCTCATTTGTCAGTCTGTCTCTCCATGTAACTCCGCATGCTCCTCTCAAACTCATTTCCTTTGCTGTCACTTTTGACTTGTGTCCTTCCCACAAGGTCAGAGCTTAGCTTCCATACATTAGGGTTGGTATCAAAATGCTATCATGCAGCGACTTGTTTACTTCCATGTTCACTTTCCTATTTCTTGTCACTTCTTTGAAAGAACCAGCAACCTGTCTTCTCTGTTGTACTTTCAAGCACTTCATCTTCCAAATTTCCATCCTTACTCATCACACTACCTAAGTACTTAAATGCAATCACATTTTCTATTTCCTCATCATCCAACCTCACTGTACATTCATTACTTCATTTCTCTCGATGACCATAACTTTACTCTTCCCTAGATTCACCTTTAGATTCAGTTTCTTGCACACACTTCCAGACTCATTCACCAAGCCTTTCAGTTCCCCTTTGTCTTCACTTAGGCTAACAATACATTATCATTTGCAAACAGCAGTACAGGCAGTTTCCAAACGCTGCCCTCTCTCATTAGGGCCGCTCCAACATCCACTGACCTACCTTGTATCTCTTTAAAACCCCATCCATATACAGACTGGACAAACATTGACACATATAAAATACCCACCCCGACGGGAGACCACGGAGGGGACAGGGAGTGGCGCAACACCAACCCCACAGAGGAGCCATGGGCAGGGTGTTGCAACACCCACCCCAGGAGGAGACCACAGGGAGGCGAATAGGGCTCGCGTAGGTTCCATCCTAGATGGACCTATGTCCCCTACTACCTTACGCCCCTCATCCTCTCATCGGCGCCCAATAGAGGAATGCAGTCCCGGCAGACTACAGCCGGGCCAACATCGGGGTGGGACTTGTGCTCTCAGTCCCCAGTAGGCCTGCGGCAACATCCACTAGACTTCCCTACAGACCCCACCGAGAGCAGGACCACAGTAACAGCCACTAGACTTGCCCGGGAGGGAACGTCCACTAGACTTCCCTCACCTGTTCTCCCAGGGCCAAGCAGAACTGTGGTAACGTCCACTAGACTTGCCCGGGAGGGAACATCCACTAGACTTCTCTCGTCTGCAGCCCCTGCCAGGAGCAGAACCTCAGTAATGTCCACTAGACTTGCTGGGGAGGGAACGTCCACTAGACATGATGGGGAGGGAACGTCCACTAGACTTCCTACACCTGTCCTCCCAGGGCTGAGCAGTCCCACGGTAACATCCACTAGACTTGCTGGGGAGGGAATGTCCACTGGACTTCCCATGTCTGCTGCCCCTGCCGGGAGCAGGACTACGGCAACGTCCACTAGACTTCCCTCACCTGCTATCCCTGTGGCTCCCTCTTAAGATAGCATCTCTTGCTTGCCTCACTCCTCCAGAGGCCAAGCGGGACGCCCCTCTCGCTCCCCCTGAACCCCTAAGGGGCGGAGCTTTCTCCCTAACAGTCCCTGTTGAAGAGTGTCTGGAGTGGCCCTATCATGAGCCCGGGAGTGTGTTCACTACAGCCAATCCCCCGATGTCACGGCCGCTGTCGGACTCCCCAAGGACGAGACGCCGCAGGCAGCCCCTGATGGCCTCCTGACACCAAGGATGAGACCGCAGCCCCCAGCCACAGAAGGACGCCCCCAGGACTCCAGGGCGGGACCCATCCAGGCCCACTGGCGAGCTGTCCTCCTCCAGAGGCAGGCATAGGGCTGCGTGCCTGCTTGCCCTATTTGGCCCTAGTCCCGAGGGCCGCCACATGCCTAGAGGCCCCACCAGAGAGGAGCCTCCCTTGATGCCGCCCCACACCCCACACCGGACGATCCACCCCACGACCAGGGACCTGCGCCTCTCCCGAGAGCACACACCTGACAGGATGCCTCCCACACCTGGACGACACCTGCAACTACTTGGTCTCCAGTAGCCCAACTCCAATCCTTGTGTATTAATATTGTGTTTGTTTCATGTCATTTGTACTGTGTCCTGCACTTGTATCTTTTGTGGTAATATACGTGTAAGACTGGTTAGCTTGTGTTTGAGCCCTTCCTTTGGTTGCATGCTCTAGACCCGGTCTTGAAAAGAACCCAAGTCAGTTGCTCGCACTCAGAGGGCAAGGAATTGAACTCTGAATACGCAGCATAACATGACACATCCCTGTTTCAATTCAACACTCGGATAGAAAAATTCACTCAGTTCACCATCCACACGCACTGCCATAGCACCCTCATTCATACTATTGACGGCATTCATCAGCTTCTCATTTACTCCATATATTCTTAATAGTTTCCACATTTCTTGTCTATCCACTCTGTCATATGCTTTCTCCAAATCCATAAAGGCCGCATACAACTTCTTCCCCTTCTCTAGAAACTTTACCACTAAAGATCTAAGGATGAATATCTGATCTACACAACTTCTTCCCTTCCTGAAACCTCCCTGTTCTTCTCGAACTAATTTCTCTGTTATTTCCTTAACTCTTAGTAAATAACCTACCATATACTTTTCCTATTACACGAAGACAAATGCCCCTATGATTACCACATTCTTTTTCCCCCTTTCCCTTGTACAGGGAAATTATTGTACCTGACATCCAATACTCTGGGACTATGCCTTCCTCCCAGGCCAATCCGCACATCTTCCGTATCCTTTTTACCACTATCTCTCTCCAATACTTAATAATTTTACCACACACTCCATCAACTCTTGGGGCTTTTCCCTACTGATCTCTTCCTCGCGTCTCACCACCGTCCTTCTTCCAACCATTCCCCAGCCACTTGTGCTCGCATTACTTTCATTATGTCTAACGGTTCCTTAAAGTGCTCTCTCCATCGGCTCACTGTTTCTCCCTTCTCCTCTATCAATCGACCGTTTTTATCACGCTATCTCTCTACCCCCTTCCAGTTCTAATCGGTAATTTTTGAGCTACTTGCGGGTAGGTTTGGGCGTACGCAGATTAAAGCGTCCTCGTAAACTTGGTTCGTGGCTGCGGACTGCGACAAAATTTCAGAATAATGGCGGGAGTTGAAGGGGAAGTACGTGTTGGCGTTGGGGCGGCGGCAGATGAGGTGCCAGGAGAGGGAGAAGAAGAAAGAGGGTCAGGATTAAGGCTTCCTGTCTCTAGGATTAAGCGAATAATGAAGGCAGACCCAGATTTTTGCCTAGCCAGTCAAGATGCTGTCTTCCTTGTGACTAAAGCAACCGTAAGTTTTCGTCAGTGCATTGTTTACAAGCAGGATGTTGGGGACACAATTGTATCTTTGACCACTAGTTTTTGTAATTTTGTTCAGTCATAAGCGAAATGTGTATTTGAAAAACTGTACAAACTGCAGGAGAACTCCCATATCAAATGAAAAATATGACATTATTATTCATAATTGTATAATTCATTTTGACACCCACATTTTGCGGAAATAACATTTAACGCCAAAAAATCTGCAGAAATACGGGTAATTATGAAGATCAGCTGTCAACCCATATTTTTTGAACTTAGTCTTTTCCCTTGGATTTTGATGCCTTGTCGGAAATAACTCGTTATTGATATCCCCCCCCCCCAGTACCCGAGGGGAAAGCAGAACGAGTGATTATCCGACATAAATGAACAACAAAATCGCTTCAAACACATCATAATCCATGGGAAAAAGCTAAGTTCACCAAAAAAGTAGTTAATTCAGTCATTCTAACCTAAACAATCCAACCGTACCTAACCTAACCTAGGTTACCTGAGGTTAGGTTATCTTGAAGAGTAAAATAAAAATAATTTGCGAGAAAAATGCCGTAGAAGAATAGTGCCTTATAATTGTCTAAAATACCGAAAAAAGGTTCAAAGTGGTAATTATGAAGTTGACAGCTGATCTTCATAAATACCGAAAGATATTACTAAAAAGCACGAAGGTTTGTTGACAGGGTGACGTCTATCAGAGGGCAATGGGCTAATTTGGACATGAAACTCAGTTGTCCCAAAGTCATTTAGGTTAGTTTGGATTAATTTGAATTAGGTTGAATTAAGGTAGGTAAAGTTGTGGGATTTTTTTTGGGTTTATCTCAGTCGGTGTTTTTTTTGTATTATTTTTTCACTAGGGAAGAGATCTATCCATTTCAGTTGATTTCAAGATTAATTTCCACTGCAAATTATCCCAAACCCCCATACGCGGTTGAAGCAAAATATGAAAAAGTTCAAAATAACTAATTTTTTCCCCCCCTTTTTTATTATCCTTACCAAAACTAACCCAACTTAGCCAAACCAAACTTAATCCCAAACCTAACCAAACTTAACGGTGAAATCCACTTACCACAGAGAAGTGTTGTTTTGGTCTCAAACAAGGAAGGATTGGAGGTCTTTTCCCTGACATTGTATGGTAAACATATACCTTGCCAGGTACTGTTTAAGATAGCATGCCTGAATACCAGGGCACTTGACGCACTCCTTCAGGTTGCGCCACCACTGCTTAATTGTCTGTGAGGACGTCTTGAAAATGTGTGCGCTTTCTGACGCAATCCCAGGCAACCTTGGTGATTGTCATGTTGGGTCAGGTAAAATACAGAGCCCTCTTTGGTTATTTTAAAACACCCACCACTTGAGGGATAATCCCCAGACACCTGGGCTTCTTTCGAGTTGGGTTGGGTTGAGTAGTTCCGAGATAACCGTCAGGTGGCAGCACCATCGGAGCACATAATTTTTCACCCATCGCAGGGTAAAGGCCGCGCATCACTGTATGGTGTTACACGACGAAATTGAAAACATCTTTAAAACATTTGTGAGGGAAATGCCATAGAGAAGACCCCCCTTTATTTGAAGAGTTTGTGTGGAATACCCGACTGCCTTGACTGAAATAAACCAAAACAATTCCAAGTTGTGTTAGGATAGGGCATATTAGGTTAGGTTGGTAGGACAAGCAGTTGCAGATTCTGGGCATGGGAGCACTTCTTCAGTTTCACTGAATTATATATCTGAAAAGAACTGCTGAATTTCCCAGAGAGTGAGAACAAGCATAATCCAAGACAACATGATTTCAGAAGAGGGAGACAATGCCTCTCAGATTTATTGCAACTTCAGGAGCATACTGGATGACATTAAAAGTGGGTTTGGTGTAGATGTGATGTAAAAGCCATAATCTTAATAAATTAATCACTGTACCGGCCAGTGTTAGATACATGCTTCTCTTTGCAGAAAGTTTTCCTTCACCTTTTGCATATGCACAGGACTGTTTGCACATGTATAGTAGCCATCGCCAGCACATTTGTTGGTTGCACTCTTCTTCTATAGGAAACCTAATGATCCAGCCTAATGTAACCTAGCTTAGCCCAACTGGAGGGCTTTGCTCCCCATGTCCACCTTGATTTTTAACTACCCAGGAAAGTTTTCTGCTCGGGGAACTTTGTGCATTCAACACTGGGATTTGAACTCAGACCGATGCTCTCCACATGTGTGTATGTTGCACTTGAGTCAAAGAAAGGATCCTCATATTGCCTCTGGTATCATAGGGTTATATAGACTCCATCACTACTCTCTTCTTCACCAGGTTATTAATATGATGAGTTTCAAACACACACACACACACACACACGGTAGCACAGCATTGGAGGCCACACAACTGGGGATACTGGGTGACGGCCTGCAGCCGATACCCAGGACATGCATTGCAAGGACTGTGCCAGAAATCTTTCTCATCTGCATTATATTGCCAGCCAACCCTCGCCTCACATCCCACATCTTGCCAACCAATGTAGCTAACAGTCATATGAAACTTAATACATCACTGTACTGGCTGGGATGTGAACTCTGGTAGTGTAAAATTGAATTATAAGGCCACTGCACATTTTTCAGTACTTAACAAAAACTATGTAATGCACTGCATATAGTGCATTAATGCAGTCCACGTAAGTTGATATTTATTGTTTCAACCTACCTTTTGTGGAGCAACCCCTTTTTTGGATGTAGAGATATGGTAGTCCAGTGTTCAGTAAGTGGGGCAAATTTATTAACCTAATCAGGGCATTCTCATTGCTTAAAACTACAGAAAATTAAAAATATTAAACCATGCCAAACCAACCAAACCTTATGGTGTAAACCACATCCTTTGGACCAAACTTGAGCATATATACCCATGCACTGAGTAAATCACCAGTCAGCATTCAGAACTGCACATATTGTTAAACAGAGCTTGGTGCACATTTATAAATTAATTAGCTACAATATCTTGTTTTCATGTAATTTGCAAAGTTAACGCCTTTGAAGGAAAGCTGTTTTCATGATGAAATACAGCTATAAAAAACTCAAAACTGACGAAATAATGCCCCACTTATGCAGTAATACTGTTTATTGGTAGGTTATCCATTTAACTTTGTTAGTGATAATTAATTGATGACCTTTTTCATTACAGTGTTATGCATTGCTTAATGCATTTCTTTAATTTCCTTAAAAATTATTTTTACATTAATGTCCATCCACCCATCCATCATCTAATCCAGTGTTTCCCCTTGAGGAGCATAGGAGCCCGGGGCTAGGTTCTTCCATTTAAGATGAATGACCAGCCTCACTCATCCCTGAGCGGCATTACGTGAGCAGTAAACCCCAACCATCCCTTGGATATAAACCTGCACAGGCTCAGTCCGATTGGAGTTCCTTAATTGCCCCACTAAACAACCAGGCACCATAATTTGGTTATATGGTTACAAACCAGCATAGTAAATAGTTTCCTGATGTACAGGAAACCATTTGGCCTGTCACCCACAGACAAAAAGAATAGGAAAGAATGAAGGAAAGAAAGACAGAAGAGGAAGGATGGGAAGAAGGAAGAGAGGAAAGGGCAGGCACCCAGGAGCAGCACATCGAGTGAGTGGATGGTGAGTACCCCCACCAATGACACACTCTGGAATTCCCCTGGCTATTGTTGAAATTTTGAATGCAGTTAAATCAGCAAAGTAGATGCATGTAGTTAAAAATATATATATATACAAAATTTCATTTTGTGTCATCCGTAAAGGCTCCAACATGCTTGCCTGCATTGGCCTTGGTTACCTAATGGTGGCATTCCATGCAGCTCAATCTCTGGCAGCCTCCCTATTCAGCTTATCCCTGGTTTGTCTCCTGCAACCCTACCTCCTTGTTCACACTCCTCACCTTCCCCAACCAGTTATCTTCCATCCTTTCAACATACCCAATTTATCCCGTATCACAACACCCATGCATATCAGCTCTATCCTTCCTCTCAGCTCTTCAGTCACAGTCCTAGCCCCCCCTCCAAGGAGGACACACTAAACATCCATCTAACCATTATTATTTCTGTACATTTGAGCCTACAGATATTCTCTTCCTTACTGCCCAGGTCTCGTTACCGTACATTACGCTCTTACAAAGATTCCTTAGCACGGAGAGAGAGCCCTGCCAGTGTTACGAGAGGCAGCAGCCCCCTGAACTTCTTCCAGCCAGTCTTTGCCCTAGCCACAGAGCTAGCTTCAGACTCACCTCTAGCACATAACATGTCCACCAGATACCAGAGCTCCTCCACACACTCGAGATTTTCCAGCAAGGTGAATCCTTTCATGCCTGACGATCTTTACATCTCTCCCCAACACATTGCTCATACAAAATCAGCATTATTTCACAGTCTGCCTCTAATACAACTACATCTTTTGTGTGTCCACTTACCATTGACATGGCACAAACTTTGCCCCTTCCAAAGAAAACAGTAAAGAAACATCCTATCCATCTGTCTATTGCCAGATGCCATAATTCCCTAAGGGGTGACCACAAACAAATCACCTCCATGTTGCCCTGTACCCTGCCATTTCACTGCCCTTCCCCCAGCCCACACCCCTTTCTCTCACATACCTCTCTGCTCCATCCCTCCATCTCATCCTTGGCCTCCCCCTCCCTCTCCTCCCCTATGATTCACTCACATACACTCTCCTCATTAGTCTCTCACTCTCCATCCTCTCCATATGTCCATACCACCTCAGCGTATTTCTCCTAATGAATTCTATCACACCCACACTACAATGCTCCTTCACTTCCTTATTTGTAAATCTGTTTCTCCTAACTCCACATGCTCCTCTCAGATAACTCATTTCCACTGCTATCACTCTTGACTTGTGTCCTTCCCACAAGGTCCAAGCTTCGCTTCCATATGTTAGGGTTGGTATCACAATACTCTCGTGCAGCGACTTTTTTATTTCTATGCTCACTTCCATATTTCTTATCAGTGCTTTCAAAGAACCAGCAACTTTCTTCCCTGTTATACCTGTTCAAGCACTTCATCCTCCTGACTTCCATCCTTACTCATATCACTCAAGTACTTAAATGCACTCATTTTCCATTTCCTCATCATCCAGCCTTACTGTATATTAAGTGATTTCATTTCTCTCGAAGACCATAACTTTATCCTTCCCTACATTCACCTTTAGATTCCATTCCTTACACACACTCCCAAACTCATTCACTAAGCCTTGGAGCTCCCCTTCGTCTTCACTTAACAGTTCAGTATCACCTGCAAACAACAGTACAGGAAGTTTCCAAACGCTACCCTCTCTTATTGGGGCTGTTTCAGCGTCCACTGCTTTACCATGTATCTCTTTTACAACCCCATCCATATACAGATTGAACAACCATGGAGACATGATACATCCCTGTTTCAATCCAGTATTCATCCATCCATCCATCATCCAGTCTTACGTTGCCCTATGAGAAGCGTAGGAGCCCGGGGCTAGGCAAGTTGGTCCTGACATTTTAGATGAGAGTGACCAGCCTCACTCATCCTTGAGTGGCATTATGTGAGCATTAAACCCCAACCACCCCTTGGATCTAACCTTCACCGGCTCAGTCCGATTGGAGCACTGTAGTTACCCACTAAACCACCAGGTGCCACAATTTGGTTATATGGTTACCACCCAGCATTTGGCTTGTCATTCAGTGCAGAGTCATCCACAGGCAGAAGGAAGAGGAAACAACGAAGGAAAGAAAGAAGAGTGAGCGTAAAGTCACCCGTAGGCAGAAGGATGAGGAAAGAATGAAGGAAAGAAAGACAGAAGAGGATGAAAGAAATGAACGATGGAGGAGAGGAAAGGGCAGACACCCAAGAGCAGCACTACATCGAGTGAGTGGATAGAAAAATTCACTCAGTTCATCTTCACGGCATTCATCAGCTTCCCATTTACTCCATATATTCTTAATATTTTCCACATCCCTTGTCTGCCCATTAAGTCATTTGCTTTCTCCAAATCCACGAAGGCTGCATACAACTTCATTCCCTTTTCTCGAAACTTTTCACCAAAGATTTAGGTATTAATATCTGATTTGCACACCTCTTCCCTTGCTAAAACCTTCCTGTTCTTTTCCAACTAATTCCTCAGTTATTTCCCTCACTCTTTCAATAAGTATCGTATCATATACTTTTCTTGTTACACTATGAAGACAAATGCCCCTATGATTACCACAGGCTTCTTTTTCCCCTTTTCTTTGTACAGGGGAATAATTATACCTGACTTCCAATCCTCTGGGGTTGTACCTTCCTACCTGTGCTGGTGAATACACACACACACACACACTCACATTTGTACTCAACTTTCAAACTTACCCACACAATCCTTGAACCAATTGATCCATACTCTCTTATATTTTCCTTCCATCTCTACGTACACCCTCTTTTGCTCTTCCATTCTCACATACTCCCATGCATATACCCCATCCATACTCCCACTTTCTCAGACTCACCTCTCCATTTAGCCTCAGTCAGTCCACATATTATCCAGTTTTGCACCCTCAAGCACCGAGGATGAGATGGAGGGATGGAGTGGAGAGGTACATGAGAGAGGGGGGTGTGAGTTGGGAGCGGGGTAGTGAAATGGCGGGGGACAGAGCGACATGGAAGCGATTTGTTTGTGGCCACCCCGTGTGGGATTGAGGCGTCTGGCAATAGATAGATAGAAGCACCTGGTCAACATCTCTCTCTTTCACCTCAACATTTGCATCCCATACTTCCCATGTTGCAGTCCATACCACATCCTTTGTCCAGTCCATGGTCTTCACCTGTTGGTCTGTCCTGGTCTAAGGAATTTTGTATTTTTAGTTAGCTGTTTTCTGGAGAGGGGCACTAACCCTTAACCCACTTGTTGACACACAGGGAACATGTTTTGTTTGGTTATAAGGTTACCACCCAGAGTATTAATGATTTACCAGTTTACAGGAAATTATTTGGTTTGTCACTCAGTGTAGAGTTACCCTGAAATAGTGTATCACTACATTTAGTGAGTGGATGATGGGCTCCCCCGCTGACCACAAACTGAAAATATATTCTGTTTCAGATGCAGCTAGGGAGGCACTAGTTATGTCGTGACTGGTCTTCTTTTGTGTGTGTGTGTGTGTGTGTGTGTGAGAGAGAGAGAGAGAGAGAGAGAGAGAGAGAGAGAGAGAGAGAGAGAATTTTTCAACAATTTAAAAAGACACAGTCAAGTAGTAGGGGTAATTATGAAGTGCTTCCATAGTGTAGTTGACTGAAGCTTGATACAACATAGATAGCAACATCACCCAAGCCTGTGTGTGTGGGCAGATCATCACACACAGGACTAAGGATGATGGAAATCAATAGGAGTCAGAAATTTGGAAACAAAGCATGGACATCGGAGAATTTTAAACAGCATTCACAGGTAAATGGACAACACAGTTATTTTCTTCTGAATCCTGTCTTCATCTCACAAACCAAGCCACTACTACTATTTTTTTTTTTCTCCATGATGATAAATGGAGCTTCTCATGTCAGTATAAATAAATGTTCAATAATAGTATTACTGTATATTGCAGGAGCTGTTTCTGGAAAGTCTGGCACAAGAGGCATACCACTTCACATGCCAGGCCCGCAGAAAGACAGTATCCCGCCGTGACCTTGACAACAGTATTGAAACCATTGAAGCACTTGCATTCCTTGATGGTGCAATTGAATGAACACACATACACACGTCATATTTGGTATTCATTTGTTCACCTGTTGTGTATAATTTGAGTGTTCCATTCATAACTTTGTTAAAAATTCAGGTATGGTATGTTATTTGAGTTTACTCAATAATTTTATTTTTTCCCCAACTAACTTAGTCTGCTCCATACCTATAGGAAACTTGTATTTCAGTCTCTGACTTTACAAATACCTGTTGATTTAAACTTTCTGAATATGTTGGTTTTATTCAGTTTGATCATTCTTACTGGATAGCAAGAATGCGTTAGCATTTTGTGTATGAATTTATTACCCACTGAATTTGCAGAATATACTTACTTTATATTAAGAGAAAAAATAAAGGATGTTAATGAAACATAAAGATTTAGAAACAATTTTTGTTATCCAGCAACAGAATAATTTCATATGATAATACAGTACTGTACTTCATGTTATAATTCTGTAGTGTATGCTAGCCACTGTACAATGTACAAAAAAATATTATCATCAGTCATTTCTGTTAGTCTGCTAGCATCATTACCATTATCACCAAATTACAAATAGAAATGTCCTTTCCCTGTATTCTATATACTGCACATTTTCAGTGTATAGTAACAGTTATTTATATACTGGTACTATATTTAAAATTTACACAAATATATATGTACAATATTTGTAGTAGCATTTTAAAATAAATATTATAGACAAATCTATTTACAACAGCCCTTCATACTACACTGTACCATACTCCAGACATTGGTGGATCTAGGCAGCTATTCTGGGGGGGCCAAGCGAGAAAGGGGCACCAGAGACGGCTATTCCAGGGGGGGGGGGGGGCAAGAGAGAGCATTTTGGGGGGGGGGGGGGAAGAAGTGTGAGGGTGATGAAGGGGGTTTTTAGGGGGGGGGGGGGGGGGGGAAGCAAGAAACAGGCTTCTGCTAGTAACCAGCTTATTTACATTTTCACAACTTATGTATATATCTATTCTTATGAGTAACTTTTGGAAGGTTAGGCTAGACATACAGTGAATGTTTTCTATAGGAAAACGTTCATTAATGTCCCCATTTCCATACACACAAACACATGTTTTAAAATATACTTTGTGTGCGGCATCTTTATGTCCAGTGAGGGAGAGGTGCTGGGTGCTTCTTGCCTATGGCCCTAGGAGATGAAAGGAGCAAGAGGCTCAGCAAACAACTGGAAGGAATTACAGAGGGGCACCAACATACCTCCTGGGGGGGGGGCATGGCCCCAATGGCCCTCCCCCCTAAATCTGCCAGTGACTCCAGATGAATATGAAAACTGCTTTGGGCATATGTATTCATTTTTCAGCACTGTTGGTCAAATTATCATTAATATTTTGTCGTGGGGCATACCGAAAATTCTTTTTATATCTATAGCCAGACGCCTTAATTCCGTATGGGGTGGCCACAAACAAATCGCCTACATGTTGCCCTGTCCCCTCCCATTTCGCTGCCCTCCTCGCAACGTACATCCTCTCTCATATACCTGTCTGCTTCATCCCTCCATCTCATTCTTGATCTCCCCCTCCCTCTCCTCCCCTCCACCTCACTCATTCTCTCTCCTTGTGAGTCTCTCACTCTCCATCCTCTCCACAGCTGTGTATGGCCAAACCACCTCAATGTATTTCTCCTAACGCTTTCTATAACACATCTACACCATGACACACCTTCACTTCCTCATTTGTCAGTCTATCTCTCCATGTAATTCCACGTGTTCCTTTCAAATAACTCATATCTATTGCTCTCACTCTTGACTTGTGTCTTTCCAACAAGCTCCAAGCTTCTTCTCCATACATTAGAGTGGGGATCACAATACTGCCATGGAGTGACTCTATATATATATAAATTTATATTCATTAATTTTTCATTCATTATCCAATTCTATGTTGCCCCACAGAGAAGTGTAGGAGCCCGGGGCTAGGCAAGTTGGTCCTGATATTAAGATGAGGGTGACCAGCCTCACTCAACCCTGAATGGCATTACGTGAGCAATTAACCCCAATCACCCTGTGGATATAAACCTTCACTGGGTCAATCCGACTGAGAGCACCTCACTTACCCACCGAACCACCAGGTGCCATAATTTGGTTATATGGTTACCACCCACCATAGCAAGTGGTTTCCTGGTGTACAGGAAATCTTTTGGCTTGTCACTCAGTGTAGAGTCACCCACAGGCAGAAGGAAGAGGAAAGAATGAAGGCAAGAAAGACAGAAGAGGGAGTGTAAAGTCACCCGTAGACAGAAGGATAAGGAAAGAATTAAGGAAAGAAAGACAGAAGAGGACTGAAGGAAAGAAGGATGAAGGAGAGGAAAGGGCAGACACCCGAGAGCAGCACTACATCGAGTGAGTGGATGGTGAGCACCCCCACCTACCACATATATATATATATATATATATATATATATAGATAGATAGATAGATAGATGACAGATAGATAGATTTCCTTACTTACCACACTACCCAAGTAATGCACTCACATTCTCCTTTCCTCACTATCAAGCCTACCTACATATTCAGTGACTATTTTTCTTGGAAACCACAACTTTACTCTTCCCCACTTTCACCTTTAGTCATGCATCCTCTCCCAAACTCATTCACCAAGCCTTGCAGTTCCCTTTCGTCTTCACTTCACAACACAGTATCATCTGCAAACAACAAAAAACAGGAAATGCCTTCTTTCATTAGGGCTGCTCCAACATCCACTTCCCTACTTTGAATCTTTTACAACTCCATCCATATATAAGTTGAACAACCATGGGGATACATCCCTCTCAATCCAACATTCAGAGAGAAAAATTAACTCAGTTCACCATCACACACACCACAGCCCTAGTGCCTCCATACATACTCCCCATGGCATTCAACAGTTTCCCTTTTCCAGAGCTCCTTGTATTTTTAATATTTTTCCACAAGCTTTGTCTGTCCACACTGTCATATGCATTCTCTAAGTCTGTGAAGGCAGCATACAACTTCTTTCACTTCTCTAGAAACTGTTCCACTAAACATCTTTGGATAAATATCTGATCTGCACCACCTCTTCCCTTTCTGAAACCTCCCTGTTCTTCTCCAACTAATTCCTGTTATTTCCCCTACTCTGTCAGTAAGTATCTTACTATATAATTTTTCTATCACAGTAAGACAAATGCCCCAATGATTACCACATTCTTCTTTTTCCCCTTTTCCTTTTGTACAAGGGAATAATTATCCCTGAATTTAATCCTTTAGGACTCTACCTTCCTCCCAGGCCAATCTGCACATCTTCCATATCCATTCTACTACTACCTCTCCCCAATGCTTCAGCATTTCACCACACCATCCATCCATCATCCAATCCTATGTTGTCCCATGAGAAGCGTAGAAGCCCAGGGCTAGGCAAGTTGGTCCTGAGGTCCTGACATTAAGATGAGGGTGACCACCCTCACTCATCCCTGAGTGGCATTATGTAAGCAATAAACCCCAACCACCCCTTGGATATAAACCTTCACCAGTTCAATCCGACTGGAGCACCGTAATTACCCACTAAACCACCAGGCACAAAAATTTGGTTGTGTGGTTACCACCCAGCGTAGTAAATGGTTTCCTGGTGAACAGGAAACCGTTTGGCTTGTCACAGTGTAGAGTCACCCACAGGCAGAAGGAAGAGCAAAAATGAAGGAAAGAAAGACAAGAGGGAGTGTAAAGTCACCCATTGGAATAAGGATGAGGAAAGATTGCATTTCACCACAAACTCCATCAATTCCTGGGGCTTTCCCCATTGACTTTCTTCACTGCCTTCATTATTTCCATCCTACTTCTCTTCCTCCCTTTTCATCTCCCTCCTCCTCCCAGCCATTCCTCAGCTGCTTATACAGTACCAGCATTACTTTCATTCACTATGTTCAACAATTCCTTAAAGTGCTCTTTCCATCTGAAAATTCATTATGGAATTAAATATGACCTGTGCATTAAATACTCAGCTAATTTTAACAATAACTTTAAAACTTTGCAAACCCATGCCATAAACCAAAATTTCCCTCACTTGTACCAATCCTTCACTGTCCTCACAATCATTGCACTGGTTACCATCATAAGAGTCCACAACAGCAAGACCTTTAACGTCTGGCACTCCAGTAAAACATGATACAGTTGCCTTCAGAACTGGAGATTTGGAGTGCCTCTTTTCACACAGACTCTTTCCTTCAGCCCCTCTCACAGTTTTACTTTTCGCTGAACTGTTAAGTATGTGTTCTCCCGCTTGAGAATAATGAAGCTGCCATAAAATTAATCGCTGGTCAATGGAGACACTTGCAAGGAGGTTGTTTGACAGCCATTGAAGTCCTGGAATTACCAGAGAATGGAATTAGTATTAATACAGCAATAAATAAACAGGCACTGGTCCTAAAGATGACATAATGTGTTGTAATGGAGTACCATGAGAAAATAATAATGGGAAGCAAATGAAGGACGTGTGTCAGGAAAGGAGGTTGCGCACTTGTAACTTGTACTTCAAACACAGAGATGCACATAAATATACATGGTATAGAGCAGAGGTTCTTAACCTGGGGGGCGTGAGTAAATTCCAGGGGGGGCGTGAGCCCGGGGGGAAAAGTAAGAATTTCTCTAATTATATTTGTATTTCTCTTAACATGAGCATGGCAAATATCAAGATGATTGTGAAATACAAAATATGCTTGGACGGCTTTATGAACTACGAGAAATAGCAATGCTTCTAGATTCTGAGCAGAAAGCAGATCTCCACAACAAGGTCCAGTCTGAAGGCTTTCTGCTATCTCTATCTTACCTTGTGAACATCTTCGAAACGCTGAGTACAATCAGCCTTAAACTACAAGGGAAAACATCAACATCATTATGCACCACGACACCATTCGAGCCAACAAGGCCGAACTCGACCTCTGGAGATGAATTCAGGATGGAAATACAGCCAGTTTTAGTAACTTGGATTCTGCTTTCATTACATTTACCTTGAATCTGAGTTTAAAAATAATAACAATAATAATAATAATAATCACTCATATGAGTGACTTGAAAGCAGAATTAATCAGATACTTCCCAGATATAGACGAGAAGCGTGAAACCCGGAAATTAATCAGGAACCCATTTCAATGTGAGGTAGCTTTCGGATGAAGTGGAAGAGTATTTTCTTGAGTTGAAGTTCAACTCCTCAGCTAAGGAAGACTTCAAAGAACTGGATCTTGAGACGTTCTGGGTCAAGTACCTTCCTGTTTACCCTCTAATTTCACATCAAGCTCTTCGGATTCTGACAATGTTTGCATCCAAGCTGCATTTTTCATGCTCATTGCTGTCAAGATCAAGTACAGAAACAGGCTGAACGCTGAAGGGGACTTACGTTGTGCACCCCCTGGCATTCGACCATGCATTCAAGATCTGGTAGCTAAGAAAGAGAGTCAAGTATCTCATTAAATTAGTAAGAGAGTAACCTCATTAAATATGCTGGGTATATTGTTTGCACAGAATTCACGCTCAATAGAAAGACTCCTTAAAATCTTGGAGGAAATTTTATCAATTTGGTTGAAGATGCGGAGGGGGGGGGGCATTTTTTTTTTTTTTTATGTGTCCGACTCTGGGCATAGGCTTTACAGCCTGCTATCAAGGCCCAGCCGTCCTCATACACCTCTACATGTCACCACTTCAGCACTAACACCCACCGTCCATATTGAATACATGCTAGGGCTGTCTCATACAGGACTGGTGTATTGGTATTAGTGGGGTTATTTTTACGACATGTCGGCGGGTCTTCTGGTAGATCAGTAAAGCCTGATTTTAATGAAATTCAAATCCTTAAACTGTTCCCTTCCTCAGCGAGGATTCGAACCTGGGTCCCACGGGACTGCAAGCCAACTCTCTACCGATCGAGCTACCGCATGGAGGGAAAGACCAACTACTAGAGGAGGCGTGGTAGTGAAAAGGTTAAGAACCACTGGTATAGAGGGAATGGGCATCATGTTGAAGGGAGCCTGATTCATTACGTGCTCGCAGAGAGGTCAATGCTGGGAATGGTTACTGATATGAGGGCCGTGACAGGACGATGTGGAGGTTTCGTTTCGTTTCGTTTTTGAAGGCTCCAACATGCTTGCATGCGTCGGCCTTGGTCACCTAATGGTGGCTCTCCACGCTGCTCGATCCCTGGCAGCCTCCCTGTTCAGTCCCTTAACCCTTAAGTCACACTTAATGACCTCATCCCATGTCTTTCTCGGTCTACCCCTCCCCCAATATTAACACCTCTCACCCTCTGTACCCAATTATCATCCCCCATCCTCTCCACATGTCCAAACCACCTCAGCCTACATCTCCTCATCACAACACCAATACACTCCAGTCCCATCCTACCTCTCAACTCTTCCATCATAAACCCAGCCCCCCCAGGCCTTGCACGCAGGGACGCACTGCACATCCACCTAATCATTGTCATTTCTGTACGTTTAAACCTGTGAATATCCTCTTCCTTTACTGCCCAGGTCTCACTACCAAACAGCATCACACTCCTAGCACATGCTGCATACAAAGACCCCTTAGCACGTAAGGAGAGTCCTCTCAATGTCAGGAGAGGCAACAGCTCCCTGAACTTCTTCCAACCACTTCTCACCCTAGCAACCAAGCTAACTCCAGCCCCACCTCCGGCACATAACATGTCTCCCAAATAACGAAACTCCTCCACCCACTCAAGAGACTCTCCTGCAAGTTCAACCCTTTCACGCCTAACAATCTCCACCTGCTCTCCCAGACACGCCGCACACATGAAATCATCATCACCTCGCAGTCTACCTCTAATACCACTACATCTCTTGTGCACCCACTTATCACAAACACTACACAAAATGGAATTACTTCCCACACCCTTGTGGCAAACTGCACATGGCCACTCTCCCTCTCCTCTGATTGTACCGCCACCAACCCTAGATATCATCACTTTTGTTTTATCTGCATTTACCCTTAAGCCCTTGTACCCTATACCATCTCTCCACTTCTTAAATCTTTCCTCCGCCTCCTTTTCATTCTCCGCAATCAACACCAAATCATCAGCATACAACATCTCCCATGGGAGTCCATCTCTGAAGTCACGTGAGAGGGCTTCAAGCACCATGATAAACAACAAGGGACTCAAAACTGACCCCTGATGCACACCAACATTCACGGAAAACTCTTCACTCAAAGCTCCATTCACTCTTACCTGGGTGCGAGCAACCATGTACATGGCCACAACCACCCTAACCAGCCATTCTTCCAACCCTAGCTTTCTCATTGCCCACTTCACCACCTCTCTAGG
>JAGKTI010017332.1:0-18605 GCA_018397915.1 Birgus latro | reverse complement strand
CCTGTACACGGGTTTTATTCACCCGTGTATGGAGTACAACTCTCATGTGTGGGGAGGCTCCCCACATGCAGCTCTTCTCAATAGGGTGGAGTCAAAAGCATTTCGTCTCATTAACTCTCCTCCTCTTACTGATTCCCTTCAACCTTTGTATCTTCGCCGCACTGTTGCATCTTTATCTCTCTTCTATTGCTGCTTCAATGGTCACTGTTCCTCTGAACTGTCTGCTTGCATCCCTCCACCTCTACGACGGGCACGTAGTACCCGTCTAGCAACAAACTCTCATCCCTTTTCTGTCAAACTCTCTAATGCAAGAGTTAACCGTTACTCCCAGTCCTTCATTTATGGAACTGGTCAACTCTGGAACTGTCTCCCTCTGTCTGTATTCCCTATTTCCTATGATCTCCAATCTTTCAAACGCAGTGTGTCCAGGCATCTCGAAATGAATGGATCTTGAATTTGGCTCTCTTTGGTATTGTTTTTACTTTTTCTTGGAAGGAACAGTATGCGGGCCCTGGCCTTTGGTTCCTTCTTCCTTGCATTAAAAAAAAAAAAAAGCAGGGGGAGGGGAGGGCAGGGAGGGAGACAAGAAAGCCATATTGCCCTACTACTCCTCCCCCATCTCACTCACTCACTCTCTCTCTCACCACTCACTCTCACTCACTATCTCACACACACACACACACACACACACACACACACACACACACACACACACACACACACACACATGGGAGACAAGCAGGGATGGGGGAGGGTGGTGGGACAGGGAGGAAGACAACCAGGGGTGGGGGAGGGAGACATGCCTAGCAGTTCTGAGTGTGGCGGGGGAAGAAGAGAAGAGATGGAGGGAGGACCGTGAAAGCCTCGTGCACCACGACATTCATATTCGTATGGGCTCATCTCAAACCTAGGGAGCAGTGGAGTGTTCAGAGCATCGAATCGACAGCCATTCGGATTATGCGAATGCTCCCCAATTTCTTCTGTTCAGTCTAGCAAGTCGTCGGTTATCGATGGGTCAGATATCGAGGTATGGCTGTATTCCATGTGTCAGCCCCATATAACACAGTTGGTACCACTACATCCTCATACAGCCTTCTTTTTACATCTATTTTAAGCAAACAACATCTAAACACTTTCTTCATTCCAGTCAGCACCTTTCCTACTTCGTTCATTCTAGACTTCACCTCCACATCTATTCTTCCATCCACAGCAACGTGACCCTACATACTTAAGACACTCTACCTCCTCATGCAACTCACTATTCATCCTAAAACCACCTACCAACGTCGTACACTTCATCACTTTACTCTTATTCTCATTTAATCTCAATTTCCTCCTTTCACATACCCTTCCAAGCTCCTCTACCAACTGATTCAATCTCTCCTCCGAATCAGCCACCTGTGCAGTATCATCTACACGCAGCGGCTGATTCAGATTCTGCTCTCAACCATCAGCATTTACCAGACTCAAACCTCCACCTAACACTCTTGCATTCACCTCCCTTACAACACCATCCATATAAATATTATACAAGGCAACATCACACATCCCTGCTGCAGCCCCACTCTCACGGGAAACCAATTACTCACAGTATTTCCCACTCTTACACATGCTCTACTATTTACATACAAACTTTTCATTCTTTTAAACAACCTACCACCAAGCCCATACAGTCTCGTCCATGAAGCCTCCCCATCAATTCTATCATACTATCTACCTATCTATTGCCACATGCCTTAATCCTGTAAGGGGTGGTCACAAACAAATCGCCTCCATGTCACTCTGTCCCCTGCCATTTCATTGCCTTGTTCCCAGCTCATAACCCACTCTTTCATATACCTCTCCATTCCATCCCTCTATCTCATCCTTGACCTCCCCCTTCCTCTCCCACCCTCCACCTCATTCACATATACTCTCCTCATCAGCTCTCGCTCTCCATCCTCTCCACATAATCAAACCACCTCAGTGTATTTCTCCTAATCCTTCCTATCACATCCACATCCACACCACAATGCTCCTTCACTTCTTCATTTGTCAGTCTGTCTCTCCATGTGACTCCACATGCTCCTCTCAAATAACTCATTTCCACTGCTGTCACTCTTCAGTTCTGTCCCTCCAACAAGGTCCAAGCTTTACTTCCATACGTTAGAGATGGTATCACAATACTGTCATGTAGAAGCTTTTTCACTTCCATGCTCACTTCCCTGTTTCTTATCACTGCTTTCAAGGAACCAAAAACCTTTCTTCCATGCTGTACCTTTTCAGGCACTTCACCCTCGAAACTTCCATCCTTACTCATCACACTACCCAAGTACTTAAATGCACTCACATTTTCCATTTCCTCCTCATCCAACTTCACTGTACATTCACTGACTTCACTTCTCTTGAAGACCATAACTTTACTCTTCCCTACATTCACCTTTAGATTCTGTTTCTTACACTCTCCCAAACTCCAACAAGCATTGCACCTCCCCATCATCTTCACTTAACAGCATCATCTGCAAACAACAGTACAGGGAGTTTCCAAACACTGCCCTCTCTTATTAGAGCCACTCCAACATCCACTGCCCTACCTTGTAAGTCTTTTAAAACCCCATCCATATACAGACCGAACAACCATGGAGACATGACATATCCTTGTTTCAATCCAACTTTCACATAGAAAAATTCACTCAGTTCACTATCCACATGCACTGCAGCCTTAGCACCCTCATACATACTCATCACGCCCTTCAACAACTTCTCATCTACTCAATATATTCTTAATACTTTCCACAATCCTTGTCTATCCACCCTCTCATATGCTTTCTCCAAATCCACAAAGGCCACAAACAACTTCTTTCCCTTCTCTAGAAACTTTTCCACTAAAGCTCTAAGAATGAATACCTGACCTAATACTTTCCACAATCCTTGTTTATCCACCCTGTCATATGCTTTCTCCAAATCCACGAAGGCCACATACAACTTATTTCCCTTCTCTAGAAACTTTTCCACTAAAGCTCTAAGAATGAATACCTGATCTACACAACATCCTCCCTTCCTAAAACCTCCCTGTTCTTCTCCAACTAATTCCTCTGTTATTTCCCTAACTGTCAGTAAGTATTCTACCATATATTTTTCCTACTACACTAAGAAGACAAATGCCCTTATGATTACCACACACTTCTTTTTCCCCTTTTCCCTCGTACAGGGGAATAACTATACCTGACTACCAATTCTCTGGGACTCTACCTTCCTCCCAGGGCAATTTGCACATCTTCTACATCCATTCTACTACTATCTCTCCCCCACGCTTCAGCATTTCACCACACACTCCATCAATTCCTTAGGCTTTCCCCATTTTGACTTTCTTCATTGCTTCCACAACTTCCATCCTACTGATTTCTTCCTCTCTTCTCACATCCCTCCTTCTCCCAGCCATTCCCCAACCACTTATACAGTACTTGCATTACTTTCATTCTCTATATTCAACAATTCCTTAAAATGTTCTCTCCATCTGCTCACTTTTTCTCCCTTCTCCACTAGTAATCTACCATTTTTATCTTTCACTCCCCAACTAACTTCTTTGGCACCCTGTCTAACTCTACCTTTTTCCAGAACATTTTCTTACATTCTCTCCACTTTACACTCAAGTTCCTTCCAAACTCCTCATCCACTCGCTTCTTTCTCTTACTATTCTTTTCACCTCTCTCTTCCTCTCTGCATATAACTCTCTCTTCTGTCTCTCAACTTCTTCCACGCTCCTGTTTCTCATCCACTCACTATATGCTTTCTGCTTTTGTGCCACAGCCTCTCTCACCTCTTCATTCCACCATGCTGTTCCCTGCATCCCCTTTCATCTTCTCTTCGCCCCACACACCACTTCACATGCTGCACAGATTTCTTCTGTGAATATCATGCACACACCTTCCATGTCCCCCATTGGCTCCAATCCATATTTACCCAATCACTCCTCCACTTCCCTCTTATATTTTGCCTTTTTTCCATCCTCTTGTAACCTTTCAACCCTCCTTGTATGAACTACTTTCTCCTGTCCTTCCCTTCTTCTATTTCTCCATTTCATTTGGAGGAGGACAAGAAGGGGAGGGGAGGGCAGGGAGGGAGACAAGAAAGCCATATTGCCCTACTACTCCTCCCCCATCTCACTCACTCACTCTCTCTCTCACCACTCACTCTCACTCACTCACTCACTCACTCACTCACTCTCTCTCTCTCTCTCTCTCTCTCTCTCTCTCTCTCTCTCTCTCTCTCTCTCTCTCTCTCTCTCTCTCTCTCTCTCTCTCCTACTGGACCCAGGTTCAAATCCCGGCTGGGGCAGGGAACAGTTTAAGGATTTGAATTTCATAAAAGCAGCCTTTCCTGGTCTAGCAGAAGACCCGCCGACATGTCGTAAAATTACCCCCGCTAATACTAATACACCAGTCTTGTATGAGACAGCCCTAGCATGTATTCAATATGGACGGTGGGTGTTAGTGCCGAAGTGGTGACATGTGGAGGTATATGGTACGTAGGAGGACTACTGGGCCTTGGAAGCAGGCTGTGAAGCCTATGCCCAGAGTCAGACACATAAAAAAAAAAAAAAAAAATCACTCACCATGTACTGTATACCCATGGATCATTTTGTGCCTGAAGAGGGTATTGGCTATCACCAACCCCCTCTCGGCACAAATGTCCACTAAAGCACTGCCATTCTCATCCATCTCTGCAGGCACACCCCACTCACCAACTACAGTACTCCATCCACCTTCACATTCCCTACTTTTCCATTCATATCTCCAATCAAAAACACTCCCTCATTCCTTTCAAACTTTTCCATGCACACTTCCACATTAGTCCAAAGGCTGGATTCACTAAACACTTAAGGTGCCGGATCTCCTAACGGTGCCTAAAGCTACGGTGCTGAGGCAGAATCATTCATTCACTAAGCATGGGCACAGCCATCTTGCACTAAGATCTGGCACCTCAAGTTATGCGCTCGGGGGACATGCCTTAACCTACGTCACAACCTGGAATCAGTATGTTCATCAAGTATGTGACCTCTTGGACTAGTGATTGCCTTTGGCCCTCTTCACTTCTAATCAACACCATAAAACAAGAAATTGAACTGACAGAAAAATAAAAGATGTGCCATATTCGTTTTACTGCAGCTAAGAACTCTGGCAATATCAGTAATCCCTCTAATATCCGGACGTCCAATAACCGGACATACTCACTAACCGGACATTCTGGGCTGCCCAACCCCCAAAATGAAAAAAAATCCGGAAAAAATCGATTAATTTTCGATTTTTTGGGACCAGGTCAGTTTGAATTTCCCGCGTGCGCCGATCCCCTCTGTTTACACTCGTGACGCCACTATCGGTCGCCATTACCCACTCCCCTCCTCCCTCGTGAACAACTCCGAAAATGGCGGCCGAAGTGATTGCTTTTGTGGTGATACCCTACCTCCTACAGTGCTTCATACTTCTCTTCACCTTCTTCATCATGTGTGTGATGATGGCCCCGCCTCCTGAGAAGAGGAAAAGAGTGGTTCTGACTCTGGAGAAGAAGAGGCAGATATTGGACAAGGTAGACGCCGGCTGGTCAACAGGGCGCATCTTACATGAGTTCAACCTCCCTCGCTCCACCTTGTTTGATATCAAGAAGTCCCGAGACAAACTACAGCAGTACACGGCTGATTTCGCATCGAAGACCAGACGAAACGTGCAGAGGAAGGTGATGTTTACTCCTAAGTATGCAGACATCGACCGCTCCACATTGATTTCGTATCGACAACAACGTGCTGCCGGTATGCTGGTAGGTGGAACGGAGCTGAAAGCTGCTGCTGAGAAGTTCACAAGGCTCCATGGATCGTCACTAGACCACACGGGAATTTACTGTTGTGTACAGTGCAGTGAAGTTATTCCAGTTATAAATAAAAAACCTTGGTGAAAGTGTTGGTGAGAAGTGCTGGTGTTTCTCAAGTGGAAAGGTGTGTCAGGCGCAACGTCTTCCTGTCAAAGTCTGAGATGACAGAGTGGGTTATTACATCAGGACGGCCGCTTTTTGTTCGTAAGTACCCTAACTTCATGCCTAACGTGTTTTCATCATGCTGTACATGTGTTAAAAAATTACCGAAAATGTTAATCATAATTTCCGCCTTGCTATTTAATTTTTCCATGCATGGTTCTTAAGCAAAACAGCTAGAAAAAAGGTTGAAGCAGTGAATTTCATGTCCGGTCCTAACCTATCCTATGGTTACCATAAAGATTTTCAAGCCTAACGTGTTTTCATCATGCTGTACATGTGTTAAAAAATTACCGAAAATGTTAATCATAATTTCCTGCTTGCAATTTAATTTTTCCATGCATGGTTCTTAAGTAAAACAGCTAGAAACAAGGTTGAAGCAGTTAATTTCATGTCCAGTCCTAACCTAACCTAACCTATGGTTACCATAAAGATTTTCATGCCTAACCTGTTTTCATGATGCTGTTAATGTGTTAAGAAGTTACCCTAAATGTTAATCATAATTTCCTGCTTGCAATGTAATTTATCCATGCATGGTTCTTAAGTAAAACAGCTACAAAAAAGGTTGAAGCAGTTAATTTCATGTCCGGTCCTAACCTAACCTAACCTATGGTTACCATAAAGATTTTCATGCCTAGCCTGTTTTCATCATGCTGTACATGTGTTAAAAAATTACCCTAAATGTTAATCATAATTTCCTGCTTGCTATTTAATTTTTCCATGCATGGTTCTTAAGTAAAACAGCTAGAAAAAAGGTTGAAGCAGTGAATTTCATGTCCGATCCTAACCTAACCTAACCTAACATTGTGTTAATCATAATTTCCTGCTTTTAATTTAATTCTTTCATGCATGGTTATTAAGTGCACCAGCTATGAAAAAGGTTGAAGCAGTGAATTTCATGTCCGGTCATAACCTAACCTAACCTAACCTAACCTAACCAAACCTAACCTAACTTAACCTAACCTAACCATTTTTCTGGTAGCAATTAACATCATTTACTGTATTTGATGCTTTGTATCCAATAATTTAGTGCATAAAATGTGAGAAAAGATGATTTCCATGTCCGATACTTACTTATACTCTGCTGGCAAGTTCTGAGCTCCTATGACTCATTCACCCCTAAATCATCATTTTTTGGTTAAAATTCAATAAATTCTTGCTATGTATGCATTATTTATGTGAAAAGGGACCTAAATAAGTGCTATACATGTCCACTAGGGAGGTAGGAAGGTTTTCTGATTTAGGTTAGGTTAGGTTAGGTTAGGGTCATGAAAAATCAGTGCTGGAGCTTCAGGACCAATATCCGGACAAAACCAATATCCGGACATGCCTTTGGCTCTATTACGTCGGATATTGGAGGGATTACTGCTTACTTTGCAAGGTAATATGAATGTGTCAAAAATAAACATGCCACCGGGAAAGCCTGGGACTGCTCGAGCAGTCAGCTGCTGATTGTGGCTGTGTACTAGCTCGCCGACATTTACGTCGAGAGAGAAGGTTCAGAGACCCATTAGACTCTCTCCATGTGCCTGGTGAGCATTTGCTACGGTATTATAGGTTTCCACAACATTAAATCAGATTTCTGGCAGTTCCTGGGTTGATAATGGATGTGCCAAACAATGACAGTTTGATATACTAAGGTGATTAAACTTATATGAAAACAATAATTTTATTTCAGACATGGCACTGGAATTAAGGTGTTAAATAAACCTAACAAACATTACCCAAACAAACCCTATGCGATACAAATCATTTCATGCATCAATATACTGGATAAGGTAACAAGGAAATACTGGATAAGGTAACAAGGAAATACTGGATAAGGTAACAAGGAAAATCAAAGGAATGACTTCTTTAACAATATGAATGCTCAACATAAGACCAAAGCGAAATTATTACTGATTGTTGGGATCAACTTTAACCTTTGGCATACACAAAATTTTCCTCAGGTACAGTATGACCTCAGTACAATGGACTTCAGTAGACTGGAATTCGCTTTTCGGAGTCAAGGAGCCAGCCGGAAGTGTCTTTTATATATCAGAAAAACTCCGAAAAAGCTAAAAGTGGTCCGGACTGCCTAACCTCACGGTGGGGTGGCCATATTGTCCACGCGGTTTGTGTGTTCGTGCGTTGGTTGGTGGTAGGCTGGCAGCATAGCTATTATTCTAAGTGTACAGTACAGTATTTGAAACATTTTTAAAATTAAGTTATACCAATAATGTTCTTTCTAAATGCTAAAAAATTAGAGAAGGGGTCTGCATTATCAAGCTTTAATCACACAGCGAGCGGTTTGTGTGTTCGTGCATCGGTTCGCGGTGAGCTGGTGGCGTCACTATTTTCCCTCCATATCATTTCCTCTCACTTCATTTTCCCAAAGTCCCTGATATACTGCTCGAAGGTGACGAATGATAGGTGAAATATACAAAGTGAACATGTTTGTAAGATCATAAAAATTAAGGTGTATAAATTGTACAGAACAATATTTGAAAAATGCTTAAAATTCAGTACACCACATGGCACGCAAGGTAGAAGCTACACCTCCAATTCCCTTCCACAATTCAGCTCTTGCCAGTGAACAAAATCAGGACGATGATTCACCGTTCCTTGACGATGACCCTGAAGATAATGGGTAATGATTTTGAAGGATTTACTTTGTAGGATCCTTCATCAGGTGTTGAATGATGATAAACACCAGGCCAGGTGGTGGGGCAGAGAACGGTGAGCCAAGTGAGTCGGAATGGTTATGAAAGAAAACATTTTTTTTTTTTAATACTTATGAGTTGTTCAATCTGTACATGGATGGGGTTATAAAAGAAATACATGGTCGGGCAGTGGATGTTGGAGCGGCCCTAGTGAGAGAGGGCAGTGTTTGGAAACTCCCTGTACTGTTGTTTGCAGATGATACTGTGTTGTTGAGCGAAGACAAAGGGGAGCTGCAAGGCTTGGTAGATGAGTTTGGGAGAGTGTGTAAGAAATGGAATCTAAAGGTGAATGTAGGGAAGAGTAAAGTGATGGTCTTCGAGAGAAGTGAAGCCAGTGAATGTACAGTGAGATTGGATGGGAAGGATATGGAGAATGTGAGTGAATTTAAGTACTTGGGTAGTGTGATGAGTAAGGATGGAAGTCTGGAGGGTGAAGTGCTCGAAAGGGTGCAGCAGGGAAGGAAGGTTGCTGGTTCGTTGAAAGCAGTGATAAGAAACAGGGAGGTGAGCATGGACGTGAAAAAGTTGTTACATGACAGTATTGTGATACCAACTATAACATATGGAAGCGAAGCTTGGACCCTGTTGGAAGGACAGAAGTCAAGAGTGAGAGCAGTGGAAATGAGTTATTTGAGAGGAGCGTATGGAGTCACATGGAGAGACAGACTAACAAATGAGGAAGTGAAGGAGCGTTGTGGTGTGGTTGAGGACGTGATGGGAAGCATTAGGAGAAACACGTGGAGGTGGTTTGGGCATGTGGAGAGGATGGAGAGTGAAAGACTGACGAGGAGAGTGTATGTGAGTGAGGTGCAGGGGGCGAGAGGGAGGGGGAGGCCGAGGATGAGATGGAGGGTTGGAGTGGAGAGGTATACGAGAGAGGGGGGGGTGTGAGTTGGGAGCGTGGTACTGAAATGGCAGGGGACAGAGTGACATGGAGGCGATTTGATTGTGGCCACCCTGTGTGGGATTGAGGCGTCTGGCAATAGACAGATAGAGTTTTATTGTGTCCAAGCCTTGCTTAAATTTTACTGTTATGCAATAAATGATTTATAGTGGAATTTGAGAAAAAAATAAGAGGCAAATGAGATACTGTCACGAGTCAGATTGAACTGGTGGAGGTGAAGCAGGATGGTGGTCATGATGCTTTTAATAAATGAAAATATCTTATTCTGTGTGATACATATGGTTATTCTATCTATCTATCTATTGCCAGACACCATAATCCCGTAAGGGGTGGCCATTTGACTTTGAGTTTTTTTTTTTTTTTTTTTACGGGGAGGGGCACTAACCCTCCACCAACCCACTTGTTGACACGTAGGGAGCACGTATGGTTTGGTTATATGGTTACCACCCAGCGTTGTAAATGGTTTCTTGGCTTACAGGAAACCATTTGGCTTGTCACTCAATGTAATGCCACCTGTAAAGGAAAGAAAAGCAGTAAGAAGTGACAGGAAATATAGGAGAAATAGGAAGAAAGGAGGGCAGGCACAGAAAAAGAATGATAAAGGCTAAGGAAGAAGTAGGCAGCACTACATCAAGTGAGTGGATGATGGTCGCCACCACTATGGTTATTATCGAGTCTAAACCTTGCTAAAATTATACTGTGTTATACAACGAATTATTTTTAGTGGGATTTTAGAAAAGCTAAGAGGCAAAAGGGATACTGCCACTAGTTAGAAGGAACTGGTGGGGTGAAGCAAGATGGTGGCTATGACAATTCATGTATGAAAATGATCTTCCTGTGAGTGTTACAATGGCATTTATCGAGTCTAAACCTTACTTATATTATACTGTGTTGTGCAATAAATTATTTATAGTTGCATTTGAGAGAAGTTAAGAGGCAAATGGGTTAATGTCCCGATTTAGAAGGAAATGGTGGAGTTAAGTAGGATTGTAGCCATAATGTTTTTCATGTATGAAAATATCTTAGCAGGGGGAAGTCCATATGTCGCTTTTTCGGAATATCGCTTTTTGGGAATGAGTTGGGCCCCAATAAGTGAGGTTTTACTGTAACTGCTTACAATACCAGACGACTCTTAGCCATCAATGCCAAAAGTACAACCCCACCTCCCTCCCCCCCAAAAAAGGAAATGACTTCCTGGTTTTAGACTTGTATGTTCAAGCTAACCAAAGTGTTGTAATCAAACCCTACCTCTACCAGTAAACCCTCATGAATGGGTTAGGTTTGTTTGATATGGTAAGTTAGAACAAACAGCTTACATCCTCAGAGGCACTATGTAACTAACAACAGAATATGAATTTTTAAAAATACTTAGTTTTCTTTGCCTTCCTCATTGCCTTGGCTGCCTTCCCCTTAACTTGTGATCTAAAATCACGATATTTCTTCCCCACTTCACTGCTCTCCCTTTTCACTCTGCTAACACTACTCATCCTATAGGTAATACTTTCCCATGCTAGCATCTTTGCTTTCTTTGTAATGCTTGTGTCCAGTGAGGAAAAAAATAACTCTTTTTATTTTGGAGACTTCACTGATCAAAACTAAGAGGGTAAATATTTCCTTTATTGCCATTTCCTATTTTGGGTGTTTTTTTGGTTCCATTTTTTTGTTTTTTTTAATAAGTTCTTGAGTGTTTGGAGGCCTCATTTGTTGAGCATATGAATAATAACCATAATATGACTGACAATCTGATTGGAAATAATAACGGTCGAAGGGACCGGCCTATTTAAAGTGTTTAACTAAACCTAACATAACAGTACCTAATAATTTAATCTGTCCTAACCTAACCTAACCCAAACCAGCCTAACCTAACCTAACACAGTATCCAGTTGGGAAGTTGGGAAATGAAATCCACCATTCAGTATGCTGAGCAAGATTCGGTAATATTCATTTGCACTCAAAACACATACAGGCATACACTGTATGACAGCACAAATCCACCGGGTATGGTAAGATTGCTCGCTAAAGAAACGGCAATAAAGGAAATAAATACCACCAAGAGGTCGTCACTTGAAAAGTTAGGACGTCTCTTCTTTGGTTCTGTTGGACTTGGCGTTTTTATTTCCATTATATATTTCGCTACAAGTAATTATGCCAAGTGAGTTTGTGGTGTTACTTCCTCCTGTTGGGTTGAGGACTGTGTGTTGTGCATGTTCTCCCCTCTGCGCTTGTGTTTACATTATGGAGGTAAATAGCTGATATGAGGGTTCTCTCCGTGATTTGTTGATCGTGACAAAGCATCACTTGTAAGATTCTCTGTCATTGGCTGAGCAGAAATCAGGGGATGACAGCCGATTTAAGGTACATACAATTTACGACCGGGGTAAGGTGCTGTAAAAAAAAACTTAGTGAATACCAAACTCTGGCAAGAGATACGGCGCCACAGGAGCATATAATCTAAAGTGCCATATCTTGCTCAGGCACCTCAAATTATGACCCTGTTAGTGAAACCAGCCCCAGAACTCTTCTCTCACTCTGCTTGCACGATCTTGCGTTGGCACATACACACACACAATCACCCACATTTCCAGTCCAACTTTAAATCGTACCCACACAATCCTTGAGCCAACTGATCCATACTCTCTTATATTCTCCTTTCATCTGTTACTCATAACAATACACACTCCTTCCTTTGCCCTCTCATTCTCACCTACTCACGTGCATATACCCCATCCATATTCCCATTATCTCACACTCTCATCTTGCCATTTAGTTTCAGTTAACTTGTGCACTGTGGCATTAGGTTACGTGATTGATCCCCCCATGCGCAGAAAAACTGGATTTTTTTTTTCCTAAAAAAATAATTTTTGCTCTTGTAAATGAAAGAGTGCATGGAAAAGAATTGGGAAACCAAATACGAGTTCATTATTTACCTTAGTTTGGCCATGGTACGCTATTTATGGACATTTGGGTGAAAAACGTAGCACGCCTTAAAAAAAAAAAAATTATCTATCTATCTATAGCCCAACACCCTAATCCCACAAAGGGTGGCCGCAACACCTCCAAGTCGCTCTTTCACCCACCATTTGCCTACCATCCCTCCAGCTCACTCCCCTCTCCCTCATATACCTCTCAACTCCAACCCTCCACCTCATTCTCAGCCTTCCCCTCCCTCTCCCTCCCTCCACCCCACCTGCATACACCCTCTTAGTCAGAGTTTCATTCTCCATTCTCTCCACATGTCCAAACCACCTCAGTGTATTTCTCCTAATCTTCTCAACCACATCCACATCCACCCCACAACATTCCTTCACTTCTTCATTCATCAACCTGTCCCTCCGTGTCACTCCACATGCTTCTCTCAAGTAACTCATTTCCACTGCTCTCACTCTTGACATGTTACCCTCTAGCAAGGTCCATGCCTCGCTTCCATACGTCAGGGTAGGGATCACGATACTATCATCCACAGAGACTTCTTGACTTCCGTACTCACCTCCCTATTTCTCATCACCGCTTTCAATGAACCAACAACCTTCCTTCCCTGCTGTACCCTTTTAAGTATTTCATCCCCAAAACTTCCATCCCTACTCATCACACTGCCCACATACTTGAATGCACTCACATTCTCCAAATCCTCACCATCCAACCTCACTGTGCATAATGTGACTTCATTCCTCTCAAACACCATAACTTTACTCTTGTTCACATTGACTTTCAGATTCCTCTTCTTACACACTGTCCCAAATTCATTCACCAAACCCTGCAACTCCCACTCATCTTCACTCAACAATACTATACCATCAGCAAACAACAACACTGGAATCTTCCACATCTTGCCCTCATTCATTAGAGCCACTGCCACATCCATTGCCCTACCTTGCACCTGCTATACAACCCCATCCATGTATATATTAAACAGCCATGGAGACATCACACAACCCTGTTTCAGTCCCACTTTCAGATCAAAGAACTCACTTAGTTCACCATCCACTAACACAGTAGCCCTAGCTCCTTCATACATGCTCTTCACAGCACTCAACAATTTCCCCTCCACTCCATATATTCTTAATACCTTCCACATACCTTGCCTATCTATTCTGTCATAAGCTTTCTCCAAGTTCATGAAGGCAACATACACTTTCTTTCCTTCTCTAGATACTTCTTCATTAAACATCTTAGAACAAATATCTGATCTACACACCCTTTTCCCTTCCTAAATCCCCTTTGTTCTTCTCCAGCTAACTCCTCTGTTATATGCCTAACCCTATCAATAAGTATTCTGCCAAATATCTTTCCAGTCACACTAAGAAGGCAAATACCCCTATGGTTACCACATACTTCTCTCTCCCTTTTTCCTTTATATAAAGGAACAATTATACCTGATTTCCAGTCCTCTGGAACCCTTCCCTCTTCCCAAACCAATCTACACAACTTCCATATCCATTCCACAACAATCTCACCCCCATACTTCAGCATTTCACCACACACTCCATCAATTCCTGGGGCCTTTCCCATCTTGACCTTCTTCAATGCTTCCACTACTTTCACCCTACTGATCTCTTCCTCCCTCCTCTCACCTCTTCTTCTCCCAGCCATTCCCCAACCACCATAATAATAAAAAAAATAAAGAGAGAGAGAGCTTGATCATATGACATATATGACATACGTAGCAGTTGCACACTATTCTTTATATGATGTACGTAGCAGCTACTAGGTTAATCCACACACATCCACTTTCACACCCTCAAGCACCTGGACAATCTCTCTTTCACCTCATCATTTGCATCCCTTACATTCCATGTAGCTATCCATACCATGTCCTTTGTTCAGTCATTTGTCGTCACCTTTTGGTTAGTCCTGGTCTGAGGGTTCCTGTTCGTATTTTTAGTTAGTTGTTTTCCAGGAAGGGGCACTAACCCTCCACCAACCCACTTGTTGTCATGTAGGGAACACGTGTTGGTTGATTATAAGGTTACCACTCAGCGATGTAAATGCTTTCCTGGTTTACAGGAAATCATTTGGCTTGCCACTCAATGTGGAGCTACCCCCCCAAAAAAACAGAGAGTACCACTACACTAAGTGGGTGGATGATGGGCGCCCCCACCTACCAACTCATATGCTTTCTCTAAATCCATGAATGAAATGGAAGTTTATAACCGAGTGATTTGTTTATGAATCTCTGCATTTTACTACTCTTGCCAATCGTTTATGCACTGAGGATGCTAGGTTATACAAAAGCTGGCATTCTCCACAGAGCTCCAACTCTTAGCAAATTTTCAAGGTTCTTTCTTTATATTTCATTTACTGACTGTCCTCTGGCTTATATTAAGTCTTGCAGAGATTTTTCTTAAGGAAAACTGGCAAAATGCAATATAATAACTGCACGTTTTTCAGTAAAAGTTATCTTCTTTCGTCCCTGTTGATCAAGCAATTTACGCCACTTTCTCACTTTCTGTCATTGCCCATGGAAACAACAGAAATGGAAATAAATGACTTAAAATTATTTCTAGTATTGCAATACAAATTATTTTATAAATAATAATGTTTGATTTTAATAGTTTATTAAAGCCATTTTCTTTTCAGTCTTATTACACTAAAAAATTATTGTGTGCTACCGTACTAAATTTGAACTCCGTAAATTATTCCTGAACTGTCCCCGACGATAGTTCTGAAATTTCAGTTACAGTAGTTCCGTTAAGGATTTCCTATTATCGTAGCTAATGAACTGCTTCCTACAATTTTGGAATATACTGGTAGCCTACTTTAGCATTTACTTATCGTTTCCTGTAACAATTTTACAAGATAGGTTTCACCTTATAAAGATATAAGGAAGAGTACATACATTATCACTGACCGAAATCTTCTGGATACTCTGCCATAAATTCTTTGGGTGACTGTGCTCTGGAAAGGTATGGTGTGAGAGGGATGGAGCAAAGTTCTTAGAGTATCTCTAAACAACATTTGTCAAAGGAAAGGACAGTTCTAGTTTAACATCTTTTTCCTATGTCACTGGAGCTATAAGACTGTTTGCAACATGGCTGTTACTGTACACGAGCATATGAAGAAAAAAAAAAATCATTTAGAAGCTTCCTAATGACCTTAAGATCACCTAACAACATCCTTTGTTGGGGAAGATAGGTGAGGATGACCATGATCATGATGGTGATGGTGATGATGATGATGATGATGATGATGATGATGATGATAATGATGATGATGATGAAAATGATAATGATTACAATTATATAAATGGTAATAAAGAAGGTGATGATAATGATGACAATTATGAAAATGACCATGATGGAGATGACAATACAATAAACTCTCAATTATCCAGCATAATTCAGCCAAGCCCTATGCTGGATATTGCAAAACGCCAGATACTGCATAATACCCCCCATTGGCTCAATATTCAGTACTGAGTCGGATATTATGTTATTATGTCTCAACTTTCTATCCTAAAAGCTTTCCCATTAGTAAAAGATGATAATTAAGCATAAACTACAATAAAGTAATGATAAAATATAGTAATACAGTGCCAGTTGGCAACCGTTTACAAGCCGGTTGATACGCCTCGATACCACTGGATAGGGACGCCAGTTACGTCCTATTTTGGCACTGGATATTGCATAATTTCACTGGATATTTCATTAATATAGCCAAGCCAGCAGCACTGGATATTTCATTAATATAGCCAAGCCAGCAGCACTGGATATTGCAATGGACCAGATATTGCGATGATGGATAAATAAGAGTTTACTTTATTGCTAATAAGGAGGGCAATAATGCTGCAAATAGTGCCAATGATGACAATGATGGTACCACCATTGCTTGGTCCCTCCCAGGATTTCTATGAGACAGATATAGCCGCTGGTGAATACTGCAATGTGACAATGCCTACCAAGCAGTAAATAAAAGATGGTGTCGGGCTGATAGGATTCTCCGCTGGGCTTTCTAAGGTCCTTAAGGAAGAGACATAATGCATAGTTCAACTCCTCGCAGTTCATAATCAGGAGGTCCTCAGAGAACAACTTCATGCAGCGGGAGGAAGACACACCTGACAACTCTGCATTTTTTCCTGTTACCCAGTGTTTCCAAGCAGCTAGTCCATACAATTTCTGTGAACAAAACAATTATACATTATAAATGTTTAAGTACTGTACAATATATGGCAGTACAATGGTCCCTTGGTTATCGTGCATAACTGGTACCATGCCCAGTGCGTGATAATGAAATTGTGCAATAAGGAAAGCACAGACCCTATGGGATTTATCCTAACTGGTACCAGGCACACCACCCGTAAACCCAAATTTTCCCTTTTACAAAAATTTAAGACCCACTAAAAACATACTGTTATGGTATGTATCAGAAACACATATAACCATGGTTAGGTTCATAGAAAATTATGAAAAAGGCACAATAAGGAAGAAAAACGTACCATATGGAGACCTGAGATGAGCTTGAAGTAAAGGATTCTGAGGCGATGGGAGTGAATAGTTAGTGGTCTCCATCAGATGAGACTAACTCCTTGTGTAAGGACTCACCTCTGAACTCCTTAAGGCCATCAGAAACCACAGATTTTGCACCATCATTGTTGGCAGAAATCAGCTCATGTGCACAATAACAAAGTTTTTTAGCCTAAAAATGGAGAATAACAGCAGGACTGCAGATTTTCATCTACCAATGATAAAGGAAACTGCTATAACCATGGGATCACTGTACAAACAGTGTAAATACAGTATACTTTCCAAGTCAGGTGAATTTATACTGTGTGGCAATCCTAATGGTTTCCCGCAACCCAGGAAACCAATTACAACGCTAGGTGGCAACCATATAATCAGATTATGAGATGAAGTGGAACCTACTATGGTGTCCTTGTTAACTGGATGGAGATGCAAATGTGCCATCTACCCCTGAGCCCAACCTTCAAACTTTTACCCATGCCTGTGCCTTGCTGTGGAAAAGCACCGCCATCTTTTTTTTTTTTTTTTTTTTATGCATGGAAGAAGGAACCAAAGGCCACGGGCCTGCATACTGTTCCTTCCAAGAAAAAGCAAAAACAGTACAAAAGAGAGCCAAATTCAAGATCCGTTCAATTCGAGATGCCTGGACACACTGTGTTTGAAAGACTGGAGATCATAGGAAGTAGGAAATACAGACAGAGGAAGACAGTTCCAGAGTTGACCAGTTGCATAAATAAAAGACTGGGAGTAACGGTTAACTCTTGCATTAGAGAGTTGGACAGAAAAGGGATGAGAGTTTGTTGCTAGACGGGTACTACGTGCCCGTCGTAGAGGTGGAGGGATGCAAGCAGACAGTTCAGAGGAACAGTGACCATTGAAGTAGCGATAGAAGAGAGATAAAGATGCAACAGTGCGGCGAAGAGACAATGGTTGAAGGGAATCAGTAAGAGGAGGAGAGTTAATGAGACGAAAAGCCTTTGACTCCACCCTATTGAGAAGAGCTGCATGTGGAGAGCCTCCCCACACATGAGAGTTGTACTCCATACACGGGTGAATAAAACCCGTGTACAAGGTCAACAACTGTGCAGGGGTAAAGAAAGTACGGAATCGGCTTAGCACACCTAATCTCTTGGAAGCAGATTTCACAAGAGATGTAATATGTTCTTTCCAAGACAAATCCTGAGAGAATGAAACCCCAAGCATGTTCAAGGATGATGCAGGACATAACTGTTCATTATTAAACACTAGTGGGTAATCCTGAGGAAGATTTTGTCGGGTTGATAAGTGTAAAAACTGAGTTTTTGATGCATTGAAAATAACAAGATTATTTTTACCCCAGTCAGAGATACGAGCCAAATCAGACATTAGGTGTGCCATAGCCTCATCCCTTTTTTGTTGAAGCAACTGCTGAGATGGACGTTGCAAGAACCGAATGGAAAGGTGAAGGGTGGAATCATCAGCATATGAGTGGATAGGGTTAGATGTACAGCTTAGAAGGTCATTGATGAATAAAAGGAAGAGAGTAGGTGATAGGACAGA
>JAGKTI010017331.1:0-18605 GCA_018397915.1 Birgus latro | reverse complement strand
TTCTCATTTTCTCCAGACAATGCTTCATCTTGCAGTGAGCTTTCTATTTCATCATTATGACCTGGAGCTGCCTTTTCATTTTCCTCACTTTCAGCTATATACTGTCCCTCTCGCCTTTTATACTTTATCCCGGAATCAGACTTTACATATGAGAATTTTTGTAACCAACCTAAATCTTTACTTTGCGGTCTGCTGTCACGTGGCGTTTCTGTTACATCAGGTGTCTCTCTTACTGTCTTCTTACTTCTCGACTTTTCCTTACTGGCAGGCTTGCAAAGAGATTTTGCTTCAATTTTTTCATTATCCTTGTCTTTACGGTCCTTTTTACATGATTTTACCTTTACATCAGTACGTTCTTCCATTTTATCATTATGTCCCACTACCTCCATATCAGTGCCTTTCTTCTTAAATACAATTCCTGACGAGAAAATACCTTTATTCTTCTGAGAAAATACAATACTTCTTGAAGATAAACTTTCAAAGTCCTCCAGTTCTTCCAGTAATGCATCTCCTGCCTTATCAACAAGCTCCTGCGAATTTCCCAAGGGTGATTCAACACAGTCATCAAATTCTCTCACTTTAGTTTTCTTGGCTTTTACCCTCTTAGTACATGACTGGCTAACATCACTGTTCGCCATACTGGATTCTCCTTTCCGCTTAGAACCTTTCCTCCTCCTTATCTTTGCAGAGCCTAAGTTATCTGATTCCATACTATGTGACTGCTTCTGAGAGTCACTGGAGTTAACAGAGGTTCTCTCTTTCTTCCCTGACATTTCGTAAAGAGTTCTTTGTGTTCCCACTCTTCTATTGTCACATTCCTCCAGCTCTTCAATACTCACAGTTACAGCATCTTCTCTTACTAACGGCCTGAATTCCTTCCTCTGTTGAAATGGCTGTACTTTATCTTCAGTGTTTGTTGTACATGTGTTTTCCCTTCCTACATTTGCATGAATCAGTCTGGTATGTTGTGAGGCTTGTAACTTTTCTTGTTCATTAAGTCTTTTCATCTCGTCTGTCAGGACATCAAAAAGCCCAAGTTTTTGCATGACAACCTTCACTGTAAACAAAAGAACCATCAGGCTTTAATAAACTATCATTCACCCCTTCAATGTAAAAGGCAGCTACTATTGTACATGAAATGATTTGGAGTGAAATAATCATAGAATCAGGCATGAAAACAAAGTAATCATTAAGTTTAGCTACACACCTACTTTTGTGGACATTATACCAGTCCCTGGAGGTACAGTGGATTCTCCTAAATCGCATGATCCTTAATAGCATATTCATAATACGTGGCAACATCATGTAACAGTTTGCAATATCAGTAACTTGCAGAAATTACATGAAATTCACAAATGCAGCCTCAGAAGTGATGCTTTTCAGATGCCTCATGTAATACACGCCACCATTATCTCTTGCCCACATGTCTAGCAGGGCATAAACCAATCATAGCCAAGCATGGCAATTGCTAAACCAATCATATTCAAGCACAGAACTTACTACAGCATAAGCCAATCACAGTGCTTCCCTCCTACGCCAACCACGAGGGACTCATGTGGTTGACACCCCAACGCCCGGGTCAGTACACTGTCTTCTCCCCGTTGTTAATATGTAGCTCCAGTGTGGTGAGAGGATTTTTTTTTTTTTTTCCCATGCTTCCTCCGCCTGCCCAGTGTTACCATGGGTGACTGTAACCATCCTAAGCCTACAACTTCTTCGAGGAAGGGGAAGAAGCCAATGTTAACTTACACCCAAAAGTTAGGTGTAATAAGCAAGACTGATGGTGGTGAGAAGAAAGCCAAGTTGCCCACCATTATGGACTCAACAAAGTAATTCTTTACCAAACAGGCGCAGCGATTCCACCCATATTATGACGAACTCACGATCCCAAGTTACGTAATTTTGCTACATATGCAACACAGATAATTAACTATTGAAATGTGACTGCAACAAGTGAGCGGAAGACGAACAAAATATACCTACTTTGGGGTATTTAAGGAAACAGGCAGGTCACCCGTGAAAATGTTTACTGACTATCTCTCCAACTGGCCGCGTTGTTTACCAACCACTGCTCCGATTGGACGTGTCAATGTATCACACATTCTAAATCCTCATTTGTAGCTTTCAAGGGTAAGTTTATAAAAATGTCCAGTAGCTGTGGTAATCCAGGAATATGAACAAGTAACCTGTGAAAGACTCATTTCAATAGAAAATATGGAAAGGCCATGCCCATTTGGTAAGGAATTACTCTCAATGAATCGATGACTCTTGCGACAACACAGAGGCAGCTGAGGGTGATGACGACACCGCTTCTGTTGTTTCCACACTGGACTTTGAGGGGCTCCTGAGGAGGAAACAGCACAGTGACGGCAGCATGAGGCAGGAGCACACTTGCTTTGTGCTGAAAAGCCGTAGTCCGCATTAAGCTTCAGAACTGCTTCCCCCTCCCCTGTCCATTCAAGCAATGTCGTCAGTCAGACAGGTAAGAATCTTACAATATTGTTCATTCCCATTAAATATGCTTTACTAATTTCTTTTCCAGGTTGTTGGTGCTTGCGGGTGACCAGTTTGATGTAGGTTTGGGGGTAAAGGGGGCAACTCTTCTGAGATGACAGTCCCATAAGTAATTTTCCCCCATAAGGTTAGTTATTTCTAACTCGCGGAATTCTCAAATCGTGGCGTGTCCTCAGTCTCATAAAGCCGAATTTAGGAGATTCCACTGTATTACAGTGTGAGTGCTGTGTGGACAAAAGTCACACAGCTAGCCAAGTGAGCAATTCAACCACATTTACAGTCAAAACTTGTTACTATATATAGTATATCTCTTCAATGTTACTACACCCTATTTCCAAAGTACTGGAAAACAACATGATCATACATTCCTCCTTGTCAAAGAGATGACTACAAGGGATAGGACTGGGAGGTCAGAAACCTTCCTTTCTTTGTGTGACTTTCCCCCCCAAAAAAAGCCAGGTAAAAGCTCTCTCTGGCTCAAGTTGTAATGCTGGATTGTGTGTGGATATGATGAAGACAGGAAAAGGTGCGAGACAGGTACTGTAGTGTGTTTAATGCAGGGAAACTGGATGAACATTTCTGAAGTACTACTTGAATTTGATCCAACTTGCCAAATGGCCTAAACTAATTACTCTATATCAATATTCACAGACTAGACTATATGAGATGTTATGCTAGTTCAGAGTTATCACCATCTTACAGTACTGCATAGTGGTTCTGTCAGGTGGTCTGTTTTATTTAAGTTAGGGAGCATCGCCAGCATAATTCCTACGACACACAGATAATCTTTTTCTGGCAGCTAAAAAAAAAAAAAGTGAAGATTCTTTCTATACATCAATGACCACACCTGGCACTAGAGGGAATGGAATACTAGAGTTGTTCAGACCATGAAAGGGTTAATGGTACAGCACTGATACTCAGGTTCCTGTGACTATCAGCTGAATAAGGTTTTGTGGCATTAGCAGGAACAGACGGCAAAAGCTGACAATCCATGAAAGGGACGAGAGCCTACCAGTATCATATGTTTCAGATGCAAATTATGGTGATATCAGTAAGACATATAACAATCGAGAGAATACCAACAAGTGACATATAAACAAATTCACTAACAATGAGGACAAAGTCTCCTATGCAAACAATATGACAGTTAAGGGTTCATGGGTTAGCACTTGTACTCACCTTGGTTATTATAAGCAGTTGCTGGTGATGCAGGATGTGTTAATGAGTTGGCACTTGTACTCATCCTGCTTCTTATACATACAGACTCTGCATAAGAAACTAGCCACTATGTCTCAAAATACAATGGCAAGGAGTGGTTGGTTTCATTTATGATGCATTTTTATTTTTAAAGAAGCAAGTGGGATCCAAAGGCCAGAAGCCCATAAGATTGTTCCTTCCATGAAAAAACAAATACAAGTTAAGAGAGCCAAATTCAAGATTCGTTCATTTTGAGATACCTGGACACACTGTGTTTGAAAGACTGGAGGTCACTGGCAGTAGGAAATTCAGACACAGGAAGATAGTTCCAGAGCTGACTTGTTGCATACATGGACTGGGAGAAACGCACAACTCTTGCATTATATAGCTGGATAGAAAAGGAATGAGTTTGTTGCGAGATGGGTGCTACATGCCTGTTGTTGTGGTGGAGGGATGCAGGCAGACAGTTTAGAGAAGTGACTATTGAAGTAATGACAGAAAAGAGATAAAGATGCAACAGTGAAGCAGAGAGACAAAGGTTGAAGGAAGCCAGTAAGAGGAGAAGAGTTAATTAGATGAAGAGCTTTTGGCTCCACCTAGTTGAGAAGAGCTGTATGTGAGGAACCTCCCCACACTGGAGAGTTGTACTCTACACAGGGGCGAATAAAACCCATGTATAAAGTCAACAACTGTGAAGGGGTAAAGAAGACAGGAAGTTGGCTTAGCACACCTACTGTAATCTCTTGAAAGCAGATTTTACAAGAGAAGTAATATGATCTTTCCAAGATAAATCTCATGAGAATGAAACTCTAAGTATGTTTAAAGATGATGCAGGATTGAGCTGGATTTTATTAAAAATTAGAGGATACTCCTGCAAGAGATTTAACAGGTTGAAAGATGTAAGATCTGAGTTTCTGAAGCACTAGAAACAAGTTTACCCCAATCAGAGATATAAGCCAAGTCAGACATTAGGTGTGCCATAGCCTCATCCCTTGTTTGTTGAAGTAATTGCTCAGACAGACACTGCAGAAAGTGCATGGAAAGGTGAAGGGTGGAATCATCAGCGTATGAGTGGATAGGGTTAGACGTACTGTACAGCTCAGGTCATTGATAAATAGAAGGAAGAGAACTGATGATAGGACAGAGCCCTGAGGAACACCACTATTGACAGCTCTAGCAGAACAATGGTGGCTGTCTACAACAGCAGCCATAGAATGACGAGAGAGGAAGCTAGAGATGAAGGCACAAAGGGAAGGATAAAAACTGTAAGGGGGCAGCCTGGATATTAAAGATTGATGTCAGAGCTAATCGAATGCCTTTGAGATGTCAAGTGCAATGGCAAAGCTTTCGCCAAAGTCCCGAAACAAGGATGACCAGGAGTCTGAAAGGTAGGTATGAAGATCGCCAGTGGAGTATCCCTGGCAGAATCCATACTGATGATTGGAGGGAAGGTTGTGATTAAAGGTGCTTTTAAAATTTTTTTGTTAAAAATTTTCAAGAACGTTTGAAATACTATCTGCTCGATTTGTCTGGTGACATCTGGCATCTCTCTAGGCTTACTTCAAGTAAATGCTGTGCTTAAGCCCAACTCGGTCTCATACAAGCTGAGCTATGGGGTAGTACAGAACCCTTGAATATTGTGTCCTGCTGTACATGATGTTATTGTGCGCACTCTAGTTATTAGATATGGGTGCTACCAACTAACCACCGTGATGAGGAAAAGTCTCGTATTCTTGCCAGGAACCTACCAAAGAAATAGCACAAAGAACTGGATGGTCTGAATGGTCAGCGACAAGAGCGAGGGCCAATGCCCGTGGCCTACCACCGAATGTTGTCCTGCCAAGATAAGCTCATCCAGAATGACAATGCATGACAATGAAGGCTACAGACAATCTCATAAGGTGTGATGTGCTTGAAATTCCTGATATTACACCTGCACAATTCAAAGTTAATAATTCCCATAAAGGTGTCTCCATTCACATCATCAAACACCGGATCCAGAAGGACATGAACCTGCCATCACACTTGCCAACCAAGAAACCACATCTGACCAAACGAATGTGTTTTCATCCTCATATTAGGTGGGTATGGAGGCCTCACAATGGCAGTTGCTATGTCGCTCATTACACACAGAAGACTGCCAAGCGCAGCCATAATGGTGTGGGGTTGTTTTAGTGGGGAACTGGGCAGGGGAGGCCATTACTTCCTTCCTAAAAACACAATGATGAATGCTGACCAGTATATGAAGGTGCTGAATGACCATCTCCTGAAATTTTATGATATTCATGGCTGCACACATTTAATGCAAGAATCAGCCCCATATTACAAGGCAAAAAGGATTATGAAATTTCTCTCAGCACATGACAAGTGCTGGATTGGCCAGTTAACTCTCTGGATCTGAATCCCATTAAAAATGCATGAAATTATAAGGGCAAAGTTGCAACCTGCAATACCCTCATCAGTGCCTTGCCTTAAGGATGAGATCTGCAACATGTGGGTCAAGGAGATGGATGCAGAATAGTTCCAAAATTTTGTATACAGCATGCCTTAATGCCTCAAGTTAGTAACTGAGGCCAAGAGCAACATGACCAAGTATTAGAATCAATTCTGCCACACAGGTTTGTCTATCATTATTATATTCCCTGAAGTGTGATTTTTGTTTACATTATGCTCTCTGCAGTCACTTTCTTTTGCAGAGTCTGTACTCAATGGCAGGTGATCCTGAGAAGGGACTGTTTGGGCTGTTACATGCACTTACTCTGATTCTGATGGTCAGTGGATGGTGATGAAGGATTATTGGGTTGGTATTTGTACTGACCCTGGTCTTATACTCTGTGACAGGTGATGCTAGGAAGGTGTTAATGAGCTGGTATGGTTTTTATACTCAATGGCAAGTGATGCTAGGAAGGATGCATGTAGTGGGTTTGTATCTGTACTCACCATGCTTCTTATACTCAGCGGCAGGTGATGCTGGGAAGGATGTGTGTAGTGGGTTGATGCCTGCGATGACTGCTGTTCCTGACATTGATGCCTCCATCAGTTGCACTGCCACCACAGCATCTACAACACCCACCTCTGTCCGCATCATCAGACGTGCGTGGCCCTGACTCAGACGCACCAGACTCTCCAGCAGTCTTACAACAATGGGAACAATTACATTTTTTTCCATTCTGATAACTCTCCAGCAGTCTTACAACAATGAGAACAATTACATTTTGTCCATTCTGATATGTGGAAAGGTAACTTGGAGTGATGATGAGATAAACCAGAGGTCTTACAATAACAATAACTACTCTGTCCACCTTAACATGGGAGTGAGATTAATTTTCACTATTCTCACTTGGTGCTAGAGAGGGATGCTTTCAGGTGATGGCACTGGCATAATTAGACAACCCTGATGCCAAGTTATACAAATATCCATCAGCTCCCTTCTTATCTCCTGAAATGGGGATGATGAACTGCTGGAGATGAGTACCTTCAGCCAATACTCCATCAGAATCACACTTCAGATGAACCTAGGCCTACAACAACTACCACTACTCCGAGTCTTCTCCTACTGAAATAATGAAACTCAGTTACTATCTTTACTGTCTTTGAGATATTTAAAGACATAGCTTTATCAGCATATGGGCAGGTTAAATAGTCACAAATTCTTTTATTTCCATTAACAGCCTTTCATCAACTGCTGTCACTAGCCCCATTAAAAACATATGCTGCATCACAGCCATAATAACATGTTATATGGCTACCCCTCATGGGATTATGGCACCTGGCTATATGCAGACAGACAGACCATCATTCACTCATCTGATGTACTGCTGCCTACTTCTTTCTTCACCTTCATCATTCTTCTTCCGTGTCTGCCCTCTTCTCTTCCTATCTCTCCGATCTTTCCTGTCATCATCACCATTCATCACCTAATTCAGTGTTGCCCCATGAGGAGTGTAGGAGCCCGGGGCTAGGCAAGTTGGCCCTGACATTTAAGATAAGAGTGACCAGCCTCACTCATCTCTGAGTGGCATTATGTGAGCAATAAACTCCAACCATCCCTTGGATAAAAACCAGCACAGGCTCAATCTGACTGGAATGCCTTAACTGCCCACTAAACCACCAGGTGCCATAATCTGACTATATGGTTACCACCCAACACAGTAAATGGTTTCCTGGTGTACAGGAAACCATTTGGCTTGTAACTCAGTGTAAAGTCACCCATAGGTAGAAGAAAAGGAAAGAATGAAGGAAAGAAAGACTGAAGAGAGAGTGCAAAGTCACCCGTAGGCAGAAGGAAGAGGAAAGAATGAAGGAAGTAAAGACAGACGAGGAAGAAAAGAAGGAAGGGTGGAAAGGGCAGGCACCAGAGGGCAGCACTACAATGAGAGAGTGGATGGTAAGTGCCCCAACCTACCACAGAAAGGTGGAAATGTGGAAAATATTAAAAATATATGGAGTAAATGGGAAGTTGCTGAATGCCATGATAAGTATGTATGAGGGTGCTAAGGCTGCAGTGCATGTGGATAGTGAACTGAAAGAATTTTTCCATCTGAAAGTTGGATCCAAGAAAGGGAAGTGTCATGTCTCCATGGTTGTTCAATCTATACATGGATGGGGATATAAAAGATATACAAGGCAAGGCACTAGATGTTGGAGCAGCCCTGATGAGTGAGGGCAGCGTCTGGAAACTTCCTGTACTGTTGTTTGCAGATGATACTGTACAGATAAGTGACAACGAAGGGGAACTGCAAGGCTTGGTGAATGGGTCCGGGAGAGTGTGTATGAAACACAATCTAATGGTAAATGTGGAGAACTGCAAGACTTGGTGAAAGAGTTTGGGAGAGTGTGTAAGAAACGGAATCTTATGGTGAATTTAGGGAAGAGTAAAGTTGTGGTCTTCGAGAGAAGTGAAGTCACTGAATGTACGGATAGGCTGGATAATGAGAACATGGAAAATGTGAATGCATTGAAGTATACCAGGCCCTCCACATTTGCGGGGTTTAGAGGACAGAGACCTCCGCGAACGTGGAATTTCCGCGAATATTTGGTGCACCCTCTTGTTAATGCCTCTACAGCTGCAAATCACCCCCTGTGAGCAAGTGTGCACATAGTCATACTGTACCTAATAAACCATATCTGGGACCTGAAAGCAGCATAATATATCACAAACAGCTCATGACTCATCAGCTACATATATACCCCCAATTATTGCAATCATACCCATTAAATTCAGTCTTGGCTCCACGGAGGGACAATCTGCGAATGTGTGGGGGCCGCGAAAGTACAATCCACGAATGCTGAGGGCCTGGTGTACTTGGGTAGTGTGATGAGTAAGGTGAAGTTTGGAGAATGAAGTGCTTGAAAGGGTACAACAAGGAAGAAAGGTTGGTGGTTCTTTGAAAGCAGTGATAAAGAAATAAAGATAAAGTCACTGCATGACAGTATTGTGATACCAACTCTGATGTATGGAAGTGAAGCCTGGACCTTGTTGGAAGGACACAAGTCAAGAGTAAGAGCAATGGAAATGAGTTATCTGAGAGGAGCATGTGGAGTTACATGGAGAGAGACTGACAAATGAGGAAGTGATGAAGCGTTGTGATGTGGATGTGACAGAAACACGAGGTGGTCTGGCCATATGGAGAGGATGGAGAGTGAGAGACTAATGAGGAGAGTGTATGTGAGTGAGGTGGGGGCCAAGGATGACATGGAGGGATGGAGTGGAGAGGTATATGAGGGGTGTGTGTGAGCTGGGGGAAGGGCAGTGGATTTGCACTTAACAGAGCGATGTGGGGGCGATTTGTTTGTGGCCACCCCTCATGGGATTAAGGTGTCTGGCACTAGACAGATAGACAGACAGATAGACAGAAAACTCTGCTATTAGTAAAACTGTTTTAATTCCTCCACTGCAGTGATGTCTTTGACGTTATTCTGATTACTTCCATATGGCTCAGTAAGACTCAAGGTCAAGGAGTTAAGTAACTATAAACCTGTCCTTGCCAGCAAATGATTCAAGTGTAATGCCATGAACAAGTCTGCTGACATATTCCTGCCACCAGTGTCATGCCTTCAATAACTTTCCATTTCTCCTCAGATGTCGGAGAGGGTCCTTCTTTCACAGGTATTCTTTTGTTGTGTGCTTCATAGTACAGTACAGTATTATGTAACAAAAATATTTCATGTAACAGTTTCCACAACCACAACTGGCAGGAAGGGGTCAGCAAACCCTTGTTTGTGGTAGTACTATACCTAATACACATCTTGGTCTAGTTTTTATGGTCAGAGCAATGTAGTATGAGGCACGAAAGTATCAGTGCACAGGGGGTCCGATGCCTACCGGAAACAATCAACTGCTGATGATTACCAACATCTCATTATGTATGAACAATGTGTGTTTATATAAACATAATATTTGCTATATGTCTGCAAGAGGATATTGCTAGTTGGCGATATGTGACACCTCCTGACATCAGGGCTACCAACATGTGGTAGGTCGGACACTAATATTTCAGTGACCTTCATTCTGTGGTCCCATATAATTCATGAATATTATGCACTGATACTTATGTGACCCACAGTACTTGATGCTGTCTTGGTTTTATTGTTATGAGTACTGTTCTGTGCCTAACTGCTGTCCTGGCATTATTAATATGGTCATAGTACTATGTCTGATAGATGTCTTGGTTGCTTGTTATGGAACAGTAGTGTTTCTGACAGCTGTCTAAGTCTTGTTGTTATGGTCATAGTACTGTACCTGATTGTTGTCCTGGCCTTGTTGTTATTGTCAGCCTGGCGCTGGAGTTGGTAGTACCGTGAGAGGATAGTATTTGCATGGGGGGTCATGGTTGGCTGAAGGGTGCGGACATGGCAAAAATATGCTTGCAGTTTTTCCAGGCTCCAGTCATCCATGCTGCCCCCATCTCCTTTCAGAGGATCACGCCCTTGTAAGATGTAATCAGAAACAACCCTTTGGGAGGAGAAAAGAAACAAAATATTGTCTTAGTGTTGCAAGCTATTTCTTAGTGGGTATTTACCTTATACAGTACAGAAAAGAGAAAAACTTTCTACAGTCTGATCCTGCTATACGACTGTTTGCTATGTAATAAATTGCTAGGATGATGATTAAAAAGTTATAGCCCTTTTGAAAAATAATGTTAAAAATTGGCTGCAGTTTTGCTAGAATACTGTAATATTTTTGACAGCTGCCCGAGAATCTCATGCAGATGCAGTGGCACATGCAAGCTGACAGTCAGCTGAGTGACACAATACGGTCGCCTAGTGTTTACAATCGCTGTGATTGTCTGCATTTTGTTCCGTTTCATGCATGAAAGGTCACTGAAACACCATTGCTATCACCAAATACAGTGACAGTGAAAGTTCTTAACACATAGTACAGTGATACTTTAGTGAAGTGATACCCTTTTATGTCTGAAATACAGTACTGCAACTTGTGACTCAGAAATCGTATCAACTTTATGTTTCCAAAATCCCCAGTCAGCTGATGATGGGGCCTCCAGTCAGTTGACAGAGGCAAGATGGCTGCCCAGTGTTTACATTTGCTGTGATCGTCTTCCTTTCATTCCATTTTTTGCATGTTCACTAAAACACCACTGCTATCACCAAATAACAGCGCAAGTGCTTAACAAATGATGCAGTGTGCGGTATTAAGTGAAGTGATACGTTTTTGTGGAGAGTGATCATCCAGGCCCTCCAGCTGTCCCCCAGCCTCGGGGTTAGCCTAGGACAAACTTCAAGTGGGTGGCAGAGTCTTTTTTGGGCATTTTAGGTTTCCCTGATCCCACTGAACCCATGTTATGCTGACCTTGCTATGTGATAAATTGTGATGTGACAGGTTTTCACTTGACACAACCCAGTCACATAATGAGAATGGACTGCACCCATTATTAATGATCATATATTTGAACTGCAACATTACACTAATTAAAAAAAAATATATCTACAGAACAAGATAACTTGAAAACAAAACAGCATTTCTGTTTAAACTGTGACATTCAATATGAGCCAAGACTTACAGAAGAATACCTACAGAACAGATGGCTGAAGAGCTAGGAAAAAAGTCAGAGGAAGGTTTATAAGGATGAGGTTACCATACCTCCCAGCAGATCATATGCATAAAAAAATAAATGAGAATATACTGCATCTGTTATGCCCAAAGGAAGCTGAGCTGTCCAAAGGAAGAAAGCTGGGTCTAATTCACCAACAACTACCAGAGAACACGGAGGCTGCCAGAGATCCAACAGCGTGACGAACTGCAATCAGGTGACCAAACCAACACATACAACCATACAGGAGACTTTATAATTGATATGATATAACAAACCACTACAAACATGCCCTCTGGGGTTGATGGCTACTTTATTTCTCACATACTTCTCACACTCCATCAAACACTTCTCTTCATCTTCCTAATTTCTTACCAATATACTGCTCTTCTATAACACATAAGATCTCCCTCTAGCAACACTGCCCTCAGTCTCACTTTGACAAACTTTTGTGCAATGTGCATTTTTTGGCATATAGCCACCTCATCTCAATGTATTACATTTTATACACTGAATACTTCCACATCTCAATCCAACTGCCTGTATTGTACTCACTTGTCCCACTCTGGGTTCTTCATGTCCAGCAGCACAAGTATCAGGTCAAAGCGTGAGAGCAGAGGTGAGGCCAGAGCCGTATTTATTGTTAAGGACTCCTCAGGGTCATATTCACCTTTTGGGTTGGTTGCAGCGATCACAGAGCATCGTGAGTTCAGCTTACACACTAGTCCTGCCTGGAAAATGAATGTATGCATTATCTTGGTTCACTCTGAATTAGAATTACATTCAGATATGCCTTACACTCCTCCACATCTGCCATACTCCTTCACTCACACTCCATCATCTGTAGCTATAAGTTAGTCCCGGTTTGGAATGAGCTAGTTATAGATGTTGGAGTTAGTTAGGGAGCATGAGTTGGTGTGGAAGGGTGTGTCTTGTGGCTAGGTGTAATTCAAACACTGAATAGAAGACAGTACACTTATGTGCTCACATCTTTTACCTATCCATTATTGTAAAACAATGACATCATTTCCTATTCTTGCTACCATCACATAATTATATCTGGCAAAGAAAAGACTATCCTGGCAAAGGTTAAAAATTAATCCCAACTGACCCTATCAGGAGACACTGTATATTTTTTTCTTTTTTGCTAAAGCCTGATGAGTTAATGCAGGTTATGAAACAACTCTTGAGCAGGAGTTTATGCTTGGCTTGTATGGTTTAAGTACAGAGTTATGCTGGGAGTCTCACACAATATACTCACACAATATACCGGTACTGTATCTTCTTATCTTTTGATATCACAATCTCATGAATTACTCAAATATAAGAAAATTAATCACACATGGAAACGTTCATTAGGAAGATACAACACATTTAGCCCTGCTTGGAGAATAGGGTTCAAGCCACGCCAAAGTAACATATCTTAATTAAAAAAAAAAATGCATGTTCAAATGCACATATAACTGTTGAGGTGTTACCTTAGCCACACTAATGGTCTGTTGTTCCATGGCCTCATGGATGGCTGCACGGTCAGCCTCACGTACACTGCTGAACTCATCTATGCAGCAAATTCCTCCATCAGCCAGTACCTGCATGATCATCAACATCATCATCACTGTCATAATTATCATCAACTCTGTCATCATTATCACTGTCATCATTATCATCATCTTCATAATTATTACCAATGTCATAAAATAATATATCAGTATGAGTGGGGACTTTTGAAGCATGTAAGGCAATTAGTGGTAAAGGTTGGTCTCCAGTCACCATATATTCTGGACTACAGTAACCAAGCCTCAGACCCTCAACCTCCACAGGGGTAATACAGGACTAGCTACTGTCGTGAAAACTTTATGAAAATATTTTTGATGTGGAGTGGTTTGCTGAACAGAGTAAAGGCAACTCAAATTATCTGCAGACTTGTGCTGTACTACAAAATGACAAATGGAAAAAGAATTTATAATAACAAACACTAGCAAATATACATGAGTTAAGTTCTACCAATAATTTTAAAGCTCATCACATCAATGGATGCAGATGGCCTTTGGGTCTAGGGTATATTATGTACCTGCTATAAATTTGTCAATGTACAGGTCAATGTCTGCCACAGTATGGCCTGAGTGAATGATAAATAATTTGGGTTTTAAGGGCATCCAAGTATTTACTGTATATACATAGAGTGGTAGGTGGTGGCATCCATCACCCACTCACTTGATGCAGTGCTGCCTTGTTCTTTCTTCCTTGACTCTACAGTGAGTGACAAGCCTTAGCAGCTTCCTGTAGCCAAGGACACCATTCACAATGCTGGGTGGTGACCATATAACCAAATAATGGTGATGTGAAGCCTACTACTGTACAGTGCCTCTGTTAACTGGGTGGAGAGATGAAAATGCAGTGTCCATCCAGGAACCAAACCTCCACACACTTCCTGGCACCTTGCCACAGAGAGGTGCTATCCACCACAAAGGAACATCAGTTCACTGCATGGGATGGCCCTGCAGGGGAAACTGCTTGCCTGCACAACTACTAAACAACGACTGCTACCACTACTAATACAGTAGAATCTCAATTATCCGGAAGCCATGGGGAATTCAAAATGCCGGAAAATTGATTTTTCTGGATGACTGAATAACACCCATTTCCTGTTGTCTTACACCAGTGATTCTCAAACTATGGGTCGCAACCCAAAGTTGGGTCATGAGAGGAATTCTGATAGGTCGCAGAGATATAACATAGGCCTAAAGCACAGGGAAAAGAATTACCAAGGCTATATTCAATCTATCTGATGTGAAAAGTCTCTTATAAACTGAAATACAGCATAATCATCTGGCTAATCCAGTAATAAAATACTAGTAAAGACACTGAAGATGCCCAGATCTAGTCCCTTCCATCTGAAAAGTTCTCCTAGACTGACACAGAATGAAAAAACAAAAAACAAATAATAGTGAAGGCGTTACTGAAGGTTTGATACAATCCCTCCAATTTGAAAAGTCTGCCCTGAACTGAAACAAAATAAAGTAATAGTAAAATGGTGAACAAATAATTCTGAACAGGTTACTGAAGACTAGCTCTGAACCCTCTAATCCAGAATACTAAACCAAAATTAAATAAACAAAGACAGTGATGAGGTTAAAATTACAGAACCAGCAAAACTAACACCTACCAGAGCTCCAGATTCCACTGTCTATTGCCCCTTCTTCCTGATGGCAGAGCAATGATGGTGAAAATGAAGTTTGTATCTAATCCCTTCATTTTGAAAAATCTTTCGTAAACAAGCAGAATTATCTGGAGATCAAAGTAATAAATAATAGTGAAGAGGTTATCTAAAACTATATCTAATCCCTTTAATTTAAATTCTCTCCTAAATTAAAATAAAATAATCAAAGACACATTGCTTTAATACTGAAGGTACTGGGCTGCCAACGGAAGGTAGACCAAGGAAGACAAGGGAAAAAGTATTGTGTGTCAACCTCAGATGGAGAGTTTTTTATGAGAGCTGGCACAGAACACAGCAAGGTGTAAGAAATGCTATCTAGTTAATCCGTGTGACCTGCGACACACAGCATATAGATGTAAAACTGAAGATGATGATAATGGTAAGTGTTAACAATACCACCACAACTATCACCCGCCAGTGCTCCATCCTCCACTGGCTACTTGCTACCCTCCCTGACAGCAGCACAATGGGGAGGCTAAATAAGGCTACAGCTCATCACCCCCTTTCAAATCTGTCTCTAAAACTGATAAAAACATAAATAGACCTAATGTAGGGATTACAATACCACCACAAATGTCACCCACCAGTGCTCCAGCTTCCAGTGCCCATTCACCCTCCTCCCTGACAGCAGCAACGGTCAATCCGGCGTTGGTTGTTCCCACGCCAGTGGTCAGTACACACCGTGGCTCAAGTTTACTTATGTACTTCAGGAACTGACTTTTACCTGTGCCTGTTGCAGTTATTAGCTCTGTTAATAACATCATCAAAACATTCCTGCACTCTTAATAGAAATAATGATAAATAAAACACAAATAAATAAATATAATTCAGTAGTAGCAAGCAAGGGATAGTAAAAAGTACTGCACAGTACTATATCCTTTCATTCTAACTGGCCATGATTTTTGTCTTTTTGTAGCTAATTTCACATACAGTCCATTCGCTTAATATGCGAGAATTGGGGTAGTAAAAAACCTTGCCCTCTAGAAATTTTGCATTGTACAAATAATATACCTCATGGGAATATTCTAAATGGTGGGGTGATCGTCTCAAACGTCACCCTTTTGACCCCTAGTCTGTCATCTTGCCTATGTATTATGGGACATTAAACACACGTACACAGAAAGTATAACCCAAACAATAGCCCCATACCTTAAAATCTATGCAGCAACGGCTTAGATGACTTAAGGAGATGGGGTTCCGAGGCAGGGTGAGGCGGTTACTGCGCTCCGATCCCAGCACCCTCCACATCACCCGACTCCAACATATCACCACCACCAATATGCTTCACATTAGTTGTGAACCACTACATCACACGGCTCCCTGATGTCGTAACTTGCATCACTTCCTTGTGCGACATCAAATTCAACTCACTTTGCCACCCTGATTTCGCGTTTTCAAAACCAACTCGCGCACTAACTATTATTTAATTTTTTCACACACCCCTTGCACTCTAGGCACTTCATGTCATAGAAACTCGTGTACAGTATTAAGCAAATGGACTGTAGTTCAATGGCATGGCAGGAGGGGGGGGGGTCCTGCAGCTCTACATCCTTGCCACAGCACTTTTTTGACTAGCATCATTTTTTAATATTTTTTTTTTTTTTATTATTATAACTCAACATTCAAGATGGAGGCATGACAAGTATAGGACAAGCTGAAGTAAAATAAGTATGGTAAGGGGCCTGGAATTAGAGACACCAAAGTTGGAAAAGAAAATGCATATGGTATTCATGAAGCTCAGAAGTGTTTCTGCTCAACACATTATCATCTCCAATGTCTTGCTTTTTCCTGCCAAGTTATCACTAAACAATTTTACTCAGCTTACAAGAGGACACTATGGAACACACACACACACAAATAAATAAAAATGACCCTTCTAACAGTTCCAATCAAAATGTCTCCCTTGCTAAAACAAAATAATCGTCTATCTATCTATTGCCAGATGCCTTAATCCCGTAAGGGGTGGCCACAAACAAATCGCCTCCATGTCACCCTGGTCCCCGCCATTTCACTGCCCTGCTCCCAGCTCACACCCCCCTCTCTCATATACCTTCCACTCATCCCTCCATCTCATCCTTGGCCTTCCCCTCCCTCTCCCCCCATCCACCTCACTTACATAAACTCTCCTCATTAATCTCTCACTCTCCATCCTCTCCAAATGGCCAAACCACCTCAATGTGTTTCCCCTAATGCTTCGTCTCCAAAATAATCGTGAGGCCACAAAAACAAATTACAGCACAGTATAGCTCCATGAAGAACCTAAGCTAAAGATGCTAACATACCAAATGGAGAAACCAACTGATAATGGACTGGTGTTAAGGAGCTTCCTGTTTAAATGAGAATTCAGCTTTTAAACCAATATTCAAACAAGCATTTCTTTCTTACCAATTCTATTCTGTATCTGGTACCATATTTTCTTGTATGCTTTATATGAAGTCAGTAGCCTATAGACATATAATGTAGATGAAAAGAAAATGTATAAGAGAACAAAGTGAAATAATGAAAATAAATCATTATGAAAAAGGTGCTAGAAAGCCCCTTAAACTCAGGAGAATATGGGCCTTGTGAGTTAGCCCATGCATAAACAAATTAACAAAGTGATAAGGAACTAATGCTAAAGAGCCTTGGGTTGAAGAAATAAACAAGCCATATGCAAGAACACACTTGTAAACAAAGGCACTAAGAGGCTGCCTAAGATAAAGAGAACACAGCTTTTACTGTATTACTCTATTTAACTCTTTTCCTGCCACTGTCTGACTTAGATATGGTGATTTTTCGTCCCACAGGACCCCCTACACAATCAACAGGTTAAACCCTTCCATATATTCATACATTGTACGATACTTCTATTTTATTCATGCTATTTCTACATGATTTTATTCACCCTATTATAGTTTCTCATACTGGATACTTAGATAAAGCCTTCATTAACTCCTCTTTCAGAATGTTCCCCTAAGCTGAATAAAATAACTTGATAGCAGAAGGAACAAAAACAAAATATGCTCTCTGGCTGAAGGGGTTAAAACAAAGCTCCAAAGCTCTCTCACTGTGATGATGGAACTTGGGCATTTTACTGTTGTTAGCCCATGTGTATTCCCTATGTGTTAATAAGTGAGCTGGCAGAGGGTCAGTGCCCCTCCCTGTTAAACAAATAACCCAAAGTCAAATGGCCACCCCTTATGGGATTTTGGCGTCTGGCTACTGATAGATAGATAACTCCAGACAATTTTATTTAGCACAGAGAAGCCCTACACAATCTGACTAATTACATGGATATGATAAACAAAAGGTGTAATGACAGTGTATGAGTTAACAGAATTGTTCTAATCCCTCATTATGGGTCTTTCTTAAGCTGTACACAAATGTCTGATGATAAAAAAACATATAACTAACATCTGTGCTAGTAGTGAAGCTACCTAGGGTTAGATGACATCTCTTTTTGTGTTATTTCCTGACATTTTTATTTAGCTTACAAGAAATTTTATTAACTGAAGGGAAACATACAGCTTTCATTGATTGATTCAGTTTTTACTAGGGTACAGTTCTTATCTAAATAAAGTAATGTAGAAGTGGCAGATATAAACATGGTGGTTGTGTATGCCTTACCAGGGTCTCCCACAAGT
>JAGKTI010017330.1:0-14375 GCA_018397915.1 Birgus latro | reverse complement strand
GAAGGAGACGGGGGGAGTCAGAGATGGAAAAACGAGCGAGGAGGGGGGAGGAGTGGGGAAAGGGAATGGGGAGCATGAAGATGTGTCGTCGGAACATGACAGGGAAATTTGGAGGTGCCAAGAGACGAGGGATATATTGCTGTTCAGGTGGCCGGTGAGGGGCTGTCGTCGCGTGCCAGAGAGAGGAGTGGGGGAAGGGGAGGCTGTCCTAGCAAAGGCGAGGTGAAGGTCAGGGTATCGTGGCAGGGCTGGGATAAGAGTGGGGCTATCGTGTTGTTGTGGCAGTGTAAGATTATCGTGGTAGGGTGAGGGCGTTGTGTTAAGGCGGTGGTATTGTGGCAGGGTGGTGGCACTGTGGCAGGATGTACAGTAGGTATGGTGGGATGATGGAATACTGAAGTAGGGTAATGGTGTCGGTAAAGGGTAGTGGTGTGGTTGCAAGGTGAATGGGGGGCGATGGGTTTCATGGCAAAGTGAGAGTAAGAGAAAACAATTTAGAGCATAGCAGGGTGAGGCGAGGAGGTGCAGTTCTAGCTGGATGAGGGTAAGGGCGACGGTGAGGTGCGTGCTGGGGCTGTCTGGCTTTGATGCGGCAAGAGTATGAGGGAGAGGGAAGTGTGTGTGTGTGTTGGCGAGGGGGAGAGGGGAGACGTGGGAGGAGTTAGCACGGAGTTGGGGACGGGATTGGCGAGGGAGGGAGGGAGGGGGGGGTCAGATGGCGGCTGGTTCTGGTGAAAAACGAGATGGAATTTCAGGTGCGCCAGATAAGAAATGGGAAAGGTTTTACTGAGCACAAACATTTCTTCCCGTAATTGCTCTCCGATGTGTCATTCTGAGGATACGGCTTCCTGTGCTTGCAACCATTACTTTTCCAATTACTTCTTTAACTTCACGAAAATAATAATAATAATAATAATAATAATAATAATAAAAACACGACGATACTCTGATTTACAAGCCTGAGCAGCCCTTCTCGCTCAGGTCGGGAATCTCGGTGTAAATTAAGCGTATTTTTTCGTACTGTACTGCAAGCCTTTAAAAAGATATATATCGTCAGTATTCATATAGTCATTCCTTTTTACTTTCTGCCTTTGCCTCTCTCTCTCTCTCTCTGTCTCTCTCTCTCTCTCTCTCTTTCTCTCTCTCTCTCTCTCTCTCTCTCTCTCTCTCTCTCCCTTCATTTCTCTCTCTCTCTCTCTCTCTCCACACACACACACACACACAATCCATCGTGCCTCCAATACAACCTTGTGCACCCGTTGCCCCGCCTCCAGCCCCACGTGTATATTTCATCGCCTCCTCTAATAAATCTCCAGGTGATTTCCCCCATGAGAGTGCCATAAATTTTACCCCTGTGACTGTGGGGGTGATGGGCCTCCTCCTGTCGCCTTAGCCTCTTCAGTCCAAGGATGTGTTTTTTTCTATTGCTCTGGCTGCTACTGGACACTTTTATTCAAGTTGAGAAGATGTCTTAAAGTGTAAGGGTTAAGGAAGGCTGTTACTAACCTCTCCAGTTGGAAAGGCTTAAACTAAGTAAAATCGACTGAAGGTAGCCAGAACAAAGTACGTCAATGGGTGTGATGGTTTGAATACCACTAAGATGACAGATTTTCATTGCATTCTGGCTGCCCTTAGAGGACTTTATGAAGCTTGGGAGACACCTATCGCACTGAAGGCATTAGGTAAAAACTTCCTTAACCTACTGAGTACGAGGCCTTTTCCAAGCTGAATTAAAGTACCTGCAGACAGCAAGAATGCTATGAAGATGGAGTCTCGATACTGACGGATAAAGAAGTACAGTATTCAGGCGCAGTGAGGCACGGGACTTGTTTGAGAATGAGAGAACGGAAGAAGGCAAAACTGGAAAACATTACGCACAGAAAAACGCTCTGAAGGTAGCTTTGTCGTACACAGTTTTCAAATCCAAGGGCGCAGTGAAAGACGCGACTGGTGTGGGAATGAGAGTACGAGGAAGAGAAAAAAAAAATCCGAAATGTAGGCTCAGAGGGTGACATTCTCGCACACAGTTTTCAGTCTTCCTATCTAGATATCAGTCAGGTTTTTATTTATATCTGTTGTATATCAAATGAGTTGAAAGCAGAGTTAGTATGATGAAACATGAATAGACCAGCTTGTTCGAGGCCAGTTCATTTATTAGTCTTCATTTATCAAAATACCTCTACACAATAAACTCTCTGTTCATATGCCGAATGAAAGAAATATGGAACCTTCATACTGGTTCGTTAAACAGTATAATCAGTTCATTGTCTTGCTGGCGTTTTAAAGGGGAGCGTTCGTGTTAAGCTGCACTCTACCTGCACTACACAGCTCCATCCAGTGTGAAAGAGCTTACCAGCTCTCCATTTTCACATACAGCTATAAGAAAGTTAATCCCTTCCACTGACGTATTTTCGATTATATTTCTGCTATGACCAATCACATTAATTGATATTTGGAGTGGCTTTTCAGTTGGGGGAAGTAGATATTGAAACCCTTTTGCTGTTAAACATCATTTCGAAATTGAATAAAATCGTCTGGAGGTAGGAAGAATATACTAAAATAATACGTCATCATGGCGAAGGGTTAAATCCTTCTGGTAAGGCCAAATGATCCTCTCCATCAGATCATTATAATTAATACATGTAAAATTACACTTCCCCTTCACATCACCACATTGGGGATTATAATAAACAGAACACCACATCCTCAACACAGCGATATTTACAGCACCTATACACGTCGCCACTGTAAAGGCTATAACCAGCAGCAAAACACAACAGCTAAAAAGGTGGGAAAATCTCTAAGTAGGTGCTCTCCTGGGTGGCGTCACACGGCAGTCCAGAGTGCCCCTATATCATGTTTATATATATATTTTTCTCAACATTTTTTCTTCCCTCCTCCGCCGTGATAAGTCTAGAAGAGGCGTGATGGACTCTGGACGCGGCGGCCATTAGTCTGGTGAAATGTGAGTGTGGCTGGTTCAACTAATGGCAGCACGTCCGCTCTTTATGTGGGCCAAATGTAGTGTTTATGGGAGCTGATGTGACAGGTACTTGTGGGCAGAACTGACTGCTGTGGCGCCGGTGAGAGGACGGTGGAATGGGGTGGGACGGGGCGAAACCGGGTGAAGTGGGTGGGTGCGGTAGGATAGGGTTTGGTGAGTCGGGGAGGAGTGGGATGGGATGGGATGGGGTGAGGTGAGGTGGGGTGGAGTAGGTTGGGATGGGACGGGGTGGAAGCAGTGGATGAGGTGGGGAAAACAGGAACGTCAGCCGGATGGGCGAGGTGGGTGGAATGAGAGACAGACTGATATGAGAGGATGAGACAAATAGGCTACGATGGTAAGAGATTAGGGTGGGTGACTTGGCTTGGGCAAAATGGGATGGGAAAAGGTGGACCAGAGTGGATATACTGGATAGGAAATGAGGCGAGGGAATCAGACCGAGGTGAGTCAGGGTGGATGAAGTGGATGTGGAGGGTGATGCACAGAGTGGATGAGTGAAACTAGTATTATATCAGTGGATCGTAGAGCGAAAATGGGTGAGGTGGATGGTTGGGCAGGATGGAAAAGTGTTTTTTTCCCAATGGTCAATTTTTTTAATTGTCCAGAAGAGCTGGGTAAATAAGAGCTTATGATGAAGGTGGATGAAGAGTGTTGGTGAAAGTACATAGTTAAAGTGCTATGGATTAGGACAGACAGCGTTGCGTGAGTAGGCTTTGCTAATGAATACTGAGTCAGAGCACAATTGAGTTTATCCATATGTTGGATAAGCAGTACACGGTCAGATGAGAAGAAATGTAGTGGAAACTTAAGGCGGGTGATCTCAGTGAGTAACCAGGTCAGGTGAGACTACGACTGGGGAGTTATATAATTCATTGACTATCTCCCTCGCAGCACAGGAAAGTCCAAAACTGAATATGTCTCTAACTGCAGCCGTGACGATCAGCAGCGGTACTTGGGGATGATATAAATGTAGTTTTTACTGCCTCTGTTACACTCTAGTCGACCAACAAGTACTGGACAACTGATTTTTTTTTTCATGTTAATGTAACACCCAGTTTTACACTCGTAAACTATAGTATCATCGCTCTGACGTTATCATTAAATTTCGATACAGGAAAAAAAATACTCATACTGAGCACATTTTCCGAAATAAACAGGCTATTCCATTGCGGCCCAATCGTGCTGCAAATGTAGATTTCATTCACATATATCAGTTGTGTTACCTGTATCTCAAAATATATTTTCACCATGCTTGACGTCCACAGAGATGGTCTGTAACATTACGAAGCGAAGAGTATTAACTACTTTAGTCTGATGACGTAGCTATTTAACAGTACCTTCTTGCTATCACCGGAGCATGTTATTAAACTTACGAAAAGATTTCTGAAATCAAGGAGTTATAAATAAACATAATCAATCTCTTCAGTACAAGAACATTTTCTGAAGGTAAATGTAATCGTATGGAAGTAGTAAATATCAATCATAAATATATGTATGTGTGTGTGTGTGTGTGTGTGTGTGTGTGTGTGTGTGTGTGTGTGTGTGTGTGTGTGTGTGTGTGTGTGTGTTATTAAAGGGGAAGAGAAAAAACAGTAGAGGGACAAGTGATTGGCCGCCATTGAGCCTCCAGTCACTGTTAAAGATCTAGCACTGTGATAGATTTCACAAAATGCAGTTTGATACGAATAACAATGATCCATAAAATAACATCGCATATAACAAAGATAAAAGTGTTCATATCCACTGCCACCAAAACCAGCAAGCAATTGTGGGAGCGCAGTTCCTGTGTTTGCATTGTTTACACGTCAAATCTTTCCCTCGCTTGTGTGTCCCTGAAGTCGGAAAGTTGTCAACAAGGCCACGAGAAAAATATCCTACCAGGCAAAGAAATCGAGGAAGTTAGAGAAAGCAAACACGGGGGAAGTACGGCAGTTTGTGAGTCTGGGTACAGCCAGATATGAGTTACAGGCACAGTTAGGATACGCGACCTAGTTACAGGAGTTAAGGAGTTATTGTATACACGAAATGTAGGCCTGGAGATTAATGTGCTCTCCATACCACACAACACGAGGGTATAAGAGTGGTTACAGTTACCAGATTCGAGTTAAAGGTTTGACGATTGCGCAACGATGCCGTATTATACAGTCATTTACCTTCAGACGGTTTTATTTAGCTTCGTGTAGGCTTATAGAACTGTAATATTTAGATACATTCTTTATTAACATCTTCCGTGCAAGAGATATTTCCCAAGTTGAATATAATCCCCAGAAGACAGCAAGGACATAAAACATCATCGGACTGAAGGGATTAATAACTTCAGTAAGATGACGTCTTTTATGCTTTGTTCTTACTACCATCATTCGATTTTACTAAACTTATAAAGGATCTCAAATGGTGAAGAGATAAATGAAGGCCACAGCGCATGTCTCCAGTCCAGAATGCCTCTCCAGACCGCATAACCTCGCAAGAATACATCACCTACGTCCTCGGGCTGATGGGATAAACAACCGAGGCTCACCGTCAAATAACAACACTGGTAATTGATTTAGATGACACAGAGTCCTGACTTCAAAAGACACAAGATGTACGAGTCACAGCTGCAGAAATGGACAGCTTCAATCCAATGGCATGTTTTTATATAATTTCGTGTTGCTCCTAGAGAACCATTTTCAGCTTAGCAGAGACTTTCCGAACTAGAAGGTTAGAAATAAGCTTCACTGACCCCTTCACTACAAATATTGAGTTATGATGAGTAGAATAATCCGAGGGTTGCAGTCACAAACTAATAGAATTCGCTCTTGCTTCATAAAGGTGAGCTCTTCCATTCCATGACGTATTTTTTATTTAATTCTTGCTACCTAGAGGCAGTTTTATTCAGCAGAAAAGAGGCTTTTCATTGTGGAATGGTTAGATGTATCCTTCATTAACCAGTTCTCCTTTAAGCTCTTCTATTAGCTTGGGCAACATAGTGTGGGTGCAGCAAGAAAAAAAACACACAGGTATATGTCATGGAATTCAAGCAGTTAAAGGACAATAAATATGCGGAATCTTAAGTTAGAAAAATTTAGATAGATAGGGTAATGATTACAGATTTTCAGAGGTACAAATGCTCTAGAATTACAGGCGTGGATCCAGAGTTATAGGTCCCTAAGTTACCATAGCCCAGAGCATTACAGTACCCTGATGTAAAGGCAATAACATCACTCACCCCTCAATGATAGATAATAAATTCTCTCTCTCTCTCTCTCTCTCTCTCTCTCTCTCTCTCTCTCTCTGATACTACCACACAATTCTGTCTCACTTTGCATGCTTTCTGCCTTCCCAGTGTTCTCAGTTCGTAAGCTTCCCATCCCAGTACAACCGTTAAGACCGGAATATCGCCAGAGGTGTTACTGAAGGATCAGAGCAATACCATAGTTCCTAGTTTTCCTTAAGCAGGGATAGATATTAATATTTGCTGGCAGACAACTCACCTATTCTTGTCACATTTCCTGGACCACACTGTTAATGATGATCACCTGTTTAATAGTTAGCTATATAATGATTTGTATTTGAATATACGAGATGAAATGAAATTCTACGGAGCACACCTCCCCCTCCCCAAGAAAAAAAAAATCTGTGCAAACCTTTTCCAGCATGCAAATATTCCTCTGTTACTGCCCTACGCTTTATGACATTTGTGGATCTGGAAAAAGCGTACGGCAAGGTAAACAGAGATGAATTGTTGAATTCTTTGTATATACCGTATATGGTGTGGATGGTAAAGGTAATGAATCATGCGTAAGGGTAGCTGGGAATCTAAATGAATGTTTAAGTATCAGTGTTGGAGTGAGAAAAGGCTATGCGATGGTTGCTCAGTCTATATATGGATTGTGTTACTAATAGAGAGAGGAATGGCACTGAATCTGAATGGTGAAGGATGGAATATCTGAAATCTCATGCATGCAAGTGATGCCTTTAAATACTAGACGAGAGTGGTACGCTGATGCTGAGTTGTAGATGGCTGTGAGTGTCGCGCATTTAAGGTAAATATACTCGAAGATAAGAGTAAAATGATGGATGTTGAGGCAAAGGGTGAATCCAATGGAGAGAGATTTGAACTGCTGAAAGAATTTAAGTACCTCGGTAACGTGACGGTAAAGACAGGTAAATATGCAAAAGAAGTGGAAAGTAGAGTGGCATAAGTATATGATAGTGACTGGTGCTATGTAGGCTTTGATATCTGTCTGGCAGCTGCTAGAGACTTGTATAACATTTAAGTACCTGCTCAGGCATTCAGGTGTGACAGTATGATGTGACATGAAAATGAGTAAGATTAGTGACGGGACTGTTGAGGAATGTGTGTGGGGTGCAGAGAGTGGATAGGATAAGGAATAGTGTGATTCGCAAAAATTGCCTAGCAAGTCTGTGGACACCAGAGTTAGAGTGTGCTTAGACTGTATGGGCAAATTGAACAAATGGATGTGAATAGTGATAATAATATATGTGAGCTAACTGAAGGGGAAAGGAGACGTGGTAGGCCTAGAAAAGGTGGATAGATGTGGTAAATGAGTATGTGAGAAAATGATGTATAGAAGCTAACGAGGCTACGGAACTGGAAGGTGATCGAGCTGGCTAAATAACTTTTGTGCGGTGCAGTGTATAACCAGGGTCTGGCACCCCTTTTTAACTTGACAGTCATCAGTGACTGCCAGATAGGCGAGTGTGAAGCTATTAGCTGATTTTTTTTTTTTTTATCTTTCAAGTTGAGCCAGGATTCCGGGGGCTTGAATGGTTAATAATTGGGAATGTAGTTCATTCAGCTGGACAAACTTTGGCTTGTATCTCATGTCATCATTTTTTTTTCTGGTTTTCTGAATCCAACCTCAACCCACCTTGAGGTAGGGAAGGCCTGGATGATGACGATTGTGATGATGATGGTGACCACACATGAAATACTCGTAAGTTATCAGTATGCCTTTGATTCCTTCCTGTTTTGTTAAGACCTCTAAAATCCCACAGAGACAGGAATATGACAACCATTAACTTGTGCTTTTTTTGGAATCCAATGGCTACATCATTTTGGTGTTGCTGGAAGTAATGAAGGGTTACTGTAGTATACTTTTGCCTGGCCGAATGTAACCAGCTGGCCATATTTTCCTAACCCCTCTCAGTTTTATTACTGTGATGGTTAAAGTTAGACATTTTCATCTCACCAACAACCGACTAATTTGTTCACCAGAGAGACACCCTTCGCAGCCACTGGGTTAAAAACAATATAATTTTTTCACTGCAATGGTAATATCTGGTTAATTTCTGAGGATATTATTCATCACTGAGGAAACCCTACGTAGGCAAAAGGTCAAGAGGATGAACAGCGAATTGGTTCTCTCCTACAGTTCGACCAAGTAAAAAAATCCTTGGCTTTATTACAACTGAAGAACCGGAAAAAAAAAGAAAACTAAAGAACACTGAGCTTTTCTCCGAGAGGAATTAAGAGGGCATAAGCAGCCAAGGTAAGAGAAAACACAAAGGAAAAAAGGTCATCCCCATCCCCTAGGAACAGACTTATTCTCCGTCCTCCGTATATCCGCCCGTGAAAACCATCGCGAGAAGGGATCTATAAGAGAGAGAATATACTGGAATGGAGGAAGAGGCGAGTTTGGGAGGGACGAGAAGGAAGGAAGATGAGGAAGAGGAGGAGGAAAGGAGGAGCAAGAGGGGGAGGAAGAGAAGAAGAGGAAGAGAAGAGGGTGCGGACGAAGGGGGATAAGGTGAGATGTGTTAAGAGGAAGAGAGTGGTGTATATGGGGGGACGAAGGAGTAGAGGAGGGTGAGGAGGAGGAAGGTAGTAGCAGGGTGGGTGGGGAAGGAGGGGGTGGAGGAGTGGGTGGAGCGAAGGAAAGAGAAAGTTGAAAGTTTTGAGGACTAGGATGAAGAAGAAAATGTTGAAGAAGATGGAGAGGAATGGGGGAATGCCGAAGTGGGTGGGTGGGGAAGACAATGAAATGGTGAGGTGAGGGGGTGAGAGGAAAGGAGGTAATAAAGCCTGGAGGTTGTACTGGAAGAGAGGAGAGGAGGGGAAGTGGAGGAGAGAGACAGTGAGAGGAGAGGAGGGGAAGTGGAGGAGAGAGACAGTGAGAGGAGAAGTGAGGGAGTGAAGTGAAGGTAGAGAGGAGGAAAGAATTGGAAGTAAGAGAGGGGGAGGGAGAGAGGGGAGGAGGGGGAGAGAGAGGGGGGAGGAGGGGGAGAGAGAGGGGGGAGGATCTGGGGGTCGTACTGGTGGATGAAGATATAAACATGGCGGCGCTGAACGGGTGTCGAGAGAAAATTTATTCCGGATATAAAACTAGGCGGGGTAACAAGACGCGCGGGGGTAAAATGTATAATGTCTTATCTTTTACGAGGTGGGTCGGGGGGTGGCGGGGGCGATAGGGCTGCTGCACCAACAAATCATTAACCCCTTCACTACGGCGCCTCCTTCCTGAGATGAAAAAATATAGCCGGACGGTAGGACGAATGGAATAAAAAGAAAATAAATGCTTCACCATATTTGAGGGGTTAATGGAGAAGATCTGTCACCCCTTCATTCTGAGCGGTCTCTCCGAAGATGAATTAAACTGGGTGGTGGTAAGAAAAATTATATATAAAAAAACATCATCGTACTGACAGGGATAAGTAAGCGTCATGGAAAAAACTAAAGCAAATCTCCAGCCTCCGGAACTTCACCGCATTACTGATGTTCGAGATATCATGAACAAATCTGGGGCATCTTTAACCAAATCGTGCTAGTGATAAGTATGAATATATGAACAAAATAACACCACTATGAACAAAAAACCTTTAAATATCATGTGTTTACTACGAGTTTGAGGAGGTGAGGGGAGGGAGGTTAAATAAACTAATCTGAGCCATTTTTGTTCGTCCTCATTACCGCCAGATTCTTTCATCATATTTTTCACCACAGCTCATCTTCATCCTCTATTCTGTTTTTCCATTTACATCACGCTTTTGTTTACTACGCTAACTTCCTCCCACCATTCTTCCTGATCTTGTGTCTTCTTCCTTCCGCGTTTCTCTTGCACCCTGAAAGACTTCTACTTTTCACGCTTTCCTCATATTGTATTTTACTCTCTCTCTCTCTCTCTCTCTCTCTCTCTCTGTGCTCTGTTTTCATTTTTCTCCACTGTCTCCTTCCAGTCTCCCTCTCTGTCTTTTTCAGTTCCATTTAGTTTCCTACTCAATTGTCTTTCATTTTCACTTTCGTTTTTCATTCCATGTAGAGTCCTTCACACTTGTCATTCATTCTATCAAGTTTCCTTTGCTTTCATCTTTCATTTTGTCTCTTCTGTTTACTCTAATTTGGCCTAAAATTGCTTTCTCTCTGCATTGACTGGTGAGTTGTAACAATTGGTTGTTAGTAGAATATAATGATGGTCACGAAGAGGTGTAATGGGAAGGATGTACAGCCATAGCACTGTCTTTCTGCGACTGAGTTAAGTGAAACTCGACCAGCTTAAGGTGAAAAGAGTATAGTTTCCTTCACCTTTCTCTTTTATTTTGTACAGTTTCTGTCACTAGTTTTTCATTCTGTCTAGTTCCTTCATTTTTGTTTTTTATTTTGTCTGGTTCCTTCATTTTCGCCCTTCATTCCATCTAGTTTTCTTCACTCTTAATTCTGCCTATTCTCGTTCACTTTCATTTTTCATTCTATCAGTTTTCTTCACTGTTGTCCTTCTTTGTTCATGGCTTCCTTCTCTCGTGTCTTTCATAGTCTAGTCTTCATTTCTGTTTTTCATTCCTTCTAGTCTTCTTGCATTTAAACACTTCCTTCCCTTCCTCTGCTGCTCCTACCCCTGTTCTCTCCTGTCCTCTACTTTTCTTCCTTTGTCCCTCTTTCATTCCTTTATGCCTCTTTTTCTACTCGTCCCTGTTCATTTTCCTTTTCTTTTTTATTTCATCCATTGTCACTCAAATCCCTTTTCTCTTGTTAAATTACTTCTTTCTTTTCTGTTTCTCCTACTCTGTCCCTCCATTTATCTTCCCTCCTCTTTCTTTACTTTTACTTCTTCCTTATTCTCTATGCTTTCCTCTCCCTGACTCCTTTTCCCCTTACTTCATGTCTTCATCTCCCTTTGCTCTTCTCTTCCTTCAAAGCTTCTCTCCCTGTCATTCATTCTTCCCTTCACGTCTCCATCCCTCTATCTCTTATTTCATGACTAATTTCTCCCCTATCTTCTTTCTTTCCTATCTTCCTTCACTGCCCCTCCGTCCATTTCTGTGTATTTTTCACTCTTTTCTTTATAAGTTTCTTTTTTCCAATACATTTCCTTCAGGTAGTACTCTTCCCGCTTTGTCTCTCCTCTGTTTCTTCCTTCCATCCTTCTGTAGCCTTCCATTCCTTTGTCTGTGTTCTTCCCTCACTTATGCCCCCAACATCTTTTCCTTCGCTTCTCCTTCCCCCTATTCGTCCTTTCCCTTCCCTTTCCTTTATGACCATCCACTCACTGTTCTTTTCCTTTACAGCCACTACCCTCTGTATCCCTCGTCCCCTTTCTCCTCCTTTACCCCTCCGTCCCCCTATTCCCTCGTTCCTATCCCTTTCCTTCATTTCTCTCCCCTCATTGTTCTCTTCCTTCACAGCGACTCCTTTCTATCCCCTATTCCCTTCCTTCCTTAACCCCTCCCTCTGTCCTCATTCCTTTCCATTATCTCGTTTCTTTCTTTTCATACTCCTAGTTAATGACTCCTTTTACGCTTGTTCTTTCTTCCCTCCCTACACTTCTCTGTTTGTGGGTTTTTTCTTCCTCTCTTATGCCATACTTTTATCTCTTTATCTGTACTCCGTCTCCCCCTCCCTCACACCAGTCCCTCATTACCTTCCCTTCTTTTATGCTTTCTTGTTTTCCAATCTTTTTCTTTCTCTGCACTTCTATCTTTTTCATCTCTTCCCTGTTCTCATAATTTCCTTTCTTCCTACCACACTTTCCCTCCCTCTACTCTTCCTTCTTCCTTGTCTTTCCCTTTCCTCCTCCATGCTTCATTCCTCCCCTTCTCCTGCTCTTCTTCTTTACGTGTTCTCTCCTCTCCTTCCTTCATGATTTCTTCCCTCCCTGCTCCTCCATCCCTCCCTTCTTCTGTGCATCTTTCGATTCTGTATTCCCCTCCTTTCCTTCATGCTTTCCTTCCTCCCTCTCAATTTCCGTGTCTTTTCTTCCTTCGCTCTCGTTTCCTTCACGCTCACTTCCCTACCTGCCCCTCTGCTTCTACGCTTTTTCCTTCTTTGCCCCGTCCTTCCCCTACGCTTCTTTCCTCTCCATTTTTCTCTCCCTACCTTTACGCTTCCTTCCCTCCGTTCACCTAAGCTTCTTCCCTATCTTCCGTCTCTCTCTTCACGCCTCTCCCTCCCTTTCCACCTCTCCCTCCCCATCGTCTCCTATCCTCACAGCCCTGTCCCTCACCACCTTCAATATCTGGTAAGAAAGCATGAGAAATTTGGCGGCAGCTTGCCAGGCCACCCCGCCCATAAACTGCGTGAGGAGGAGGACGAGGAGAGAAGATCCTTGCTAAAAATATAAAGCAGGGAAAAAGGAAGGAAAAAAGATGCAAAAATATGGGAAGGGTGAAGGGGTGAGGTGAGGTGGAGGGAGGCGGAGTAGGAAGAAAGGAGAAAAGAAAATGGCTATGGTTTATGTGTTCTTCGCTGCTTTGTTTGCTGGTGATGGTTATGTTGTTATGACGATTAGTATACTTTTTGATGGACAGCAAATATCCAGAGTCATTCCACAACATATAAACTTCTTTGGTAGTAGAAGAAATAAAAAAAGCAAAATTCAGAGTAAGAAAAATCGGATGCACTGTGTTCTGGGGTGTGGTACTGGGTAGATTCTGAGCTGTTAATTGCGCTGATTGTGGTCAACGGAAGAGTAGTTATTAGGTTTATTTGACCTCTTAAAGCATGGTAGGATATATTCGTACGAAGGTTAATGCCGGGATGAGGAAAGAGAGGCGAGCGTTTGTAATATTTTCTTGACTTGCTGTGTCTGTGGCGCGTGCAAAAAGATGAACGTTTTCGTCAGTGCATGTTAGAACAGTGGAAGGGAAATGATTCTGCTGAGGTTAGTTGTGTATTGTGAGGGGCCAGTTTCAAGTCTGTGTAAGAATTCTGAGGGTAAAGCTGTAGGGCTGAGGGGAAGGATGATTCATGGCCATCATATAAGGTTGTGTTGCACAGTGTAAAACATCTGTCAAAATTAATAACTCTTTTAGGTTCCCAGTTTAAAATCAAAGACAAGCAAATTCATACTTCACCATAAATCCACAGTACGAGTATACCTAGTAACAGTAGGGCAGCCTCACGTACACATGAAACTGTAGTCATACACAGCACCATTAATACAGTTAAGCAAAAAACATTTACACACACACACACACACACACACAGTTACAAAGGGATAACCAAGGCCAATATCATAGCTACAGCCAAAACCACAGTCAATCACAGACAAAAATACTACCTTACCAAAGTTAGGGGCACGGGCAAAACCACATCACATCCAGGCACACGGAGAGAACCAGAGCCAGGCGCTGAGACATAACCACACCCAGAGCCAGTCAAACCGATCTAACCCCAACCACTGCCAGACACAAAAAGAACCACACACATCAGCTAGTAGCACAGAGAACCAAAACCACCGCCAGTGACAGAAAGTACCACCGTCACGTACAGTCACATGTAGAAGATCAGAACCTCAATCAGACACAGAATCACAACCACATCCAGGTACACAGAGAGAACCACAGCCAGGCTCAGTCACAGCAACTACTACAGCCAGCCACACAGAGAGAACCACAGCTATATACAGCTGTCATATCAGTCACATCAGTCACAGCCAATCAAACAGACATAACCACAGAAACAGATATTCGTCCAGAGAGACCCACCAGTACATCCCACACTATCCTGTCATCGCTCCCATCCTGCAGAAGACCCAGTGTCATACTGAAGGCGTTGTTGGATATTTCGTCACACCTCTGTCTTTGCGATTTATTTTGCGCATAAACATCCACGTCCTCCTGTATGTTACTGATGCTATGTTAATGTCAAAGCGATGTAAATAATACAAAAAAAAAAAGTATGCTGAGATAATATGCAAACCAAATCACTGAGGAAGAGGTGCTATGAAACCTGCTAAGCCTCCTATGGCCCCAGCGGGACAACCCCAGCCTGAACCCAAGCCAGAGAGTGAGTCTGGAGCAGGGCGAGAGCGGTATAATCCTGGAATGACTTAATTGGAATTTTCCTCACGAGCCCCGACTGTTAAGCTGCTCGTTCCGTGGTTCATTAGTCCCCATATTGATCACTTGCCCACTGCACCCACCTGTCCCATCA